>JANKOE010000005.1:68454897-68473674 GCA_026284465.1 Erythroxylum citrifolium | reverse complement strand
AAATAATATTTATATGCATAAATAATTTTTATTACAAAATAAAATATATTTAAAATTAAAAGTATTTTTTATTTTTATGTTGTTAAATAGTCTACTGTATGAAGCTCTTTAAAAAAAGTTCTTTTTTAAATGACAGTCAAGCAGTCAATTGGCTTATTAGAAAAAATTTTCTCAGCAAAGATCTACAGAAAAAAGTTATACTGACAAAAACTCTACTAATATAAACTCAACTAAACAAAGGCTTATTGTAACTACAATGTTGTGGTAAAATTAAAAATTATAATTTAAAATTTGAGTTAATATTGATATTAGTTCTAATGATATTTTAAATTGAATTTTTTTCACTTTTTCTATATTGTATGGAAAATTTTCATGTAATCATATAAACGCTTGAAAACTTAAACCGATAAGACAGAAGTTTAAGATTTAAAATGTTTAACCGAAATGAAACCGTCATAAAACCAGTTAAAAATTGTATAAAATTGATGAATTTAAAAATGATCGAAAAAGATTCTCCCTACTTATTCAAAAAGTTAAAGTTTACTTGAAAAATGAGATAGTGAAATGAACATTAAATAGTTTATTTTAATTTATAAAAATTAATTAGTTAATAAAAATGGGTTAATTAATTAATAAACTAATCGTTCTTAATAAACAAAAATTATTAAACTAAATTAAACAAAAAATTTGTTCAGTTTAAAGTTTTCGCTACCAAACCAATCATACATGTTCGATTTTAAATCAAGCCACTTGGCATTTGAATAGCTAGTGTTTTAGTTACGATTCCTCTAATGACCCAAAAAATTATATTCTTAAATCTCCAATATCTTCTCTATGAGTGATGAAGATATACCAAATACTAAACGACGTGTCAAATGAAGGGCATAGCATGTAATGTCACTCTCAGTTAGTAGATGGAAAGTATATATAGTCATGGACACTTGTCCAAGATCCAAACTATTTTCTCAAACGTATGGAAGTCGATACCCATTTTATATTTGATTGAAGGCAACATTATCAAAGTTAAAAGTCAGCCTAAAAAAAAGGGTCATTGAGACTGATCAAATTAGATGCAACACGTAATTAGTAATTAGGTTTTTATAATAGTTGAGTAACCTAGTTAATCAGTGTACATGGCAAGTGTTGATTAGGGTTTAATTGTAGCATCTTCCATGACTATACTATCGTATCAAACCCTAAGTTACTGTACTATAGTATTGAGGAATGCAAATACTTGTCTGTTTACCATCAAACATGCATGCAGCTGTTTATGTCACCCAGCACTGGTTTTTAAGATTGTTTAGAGCATAGTTTATTACAACTGATCTCACAAGAAACAAGACTTTTGAATTGTTCTGTGCAGTTTCGATGTCTATCATAAGATCTGTCAGGTGATCAAGAAACAAACTTGTTAGCTAAATATATTAATGACTATGTAACCGCTTTTGTTTCATCAGATAAGTAAGAAAAGTGAAGGTGGCAGTTCTTTGTTTTTTGTTTTTTGCTACTGAAGGAGAAAACAATAACTAAAAAACAAAAGCACCCTAGCTAGCACAGTATTCTTCAGTGCAAAGCGTCTACTTGTTGCGATGAATTTGGTCCCAGATGGTCACCGGAGATTCCTGCAGGATATGCAAGCCTGGATTGAAGACCATTGCGTGTAAACATATTTAAATGAATCATGCACAAAGATAACTCTAGATGATTAACTAAAAGTTTATACGATAAATAAACAATTCCTTAAATATTCTAATTAAGAAAATGAGTATAATATCGTAATTTTTTAAATAATTAATAAAATAATGTGATTGCATGATAAATTTATTAAATAAATTATGCACAAAGATTATTCGAACCGATTAACTAAAAATTTATCAAAATTATTATTGAGTTTGATAATTAGGTAATTCATTATGTAAAATGAAAAAATACAAAAGAAACTTAAAAGCCTTCTCTTTATTGTTGGTGAATATATAAAATTAATTAAATTGGTCTCATACAACTGCTTAAGATATTGTGGTGAAACGATAACTTAATATAGTATAAGAGCTTTTGTGTCTAAGTGATTGTGAATTCAAATCCTACCGCCACCTATTATTCAGCACAAGATAGAGTGAGCCTGTGCAAGTTTTAAGCCCAAAGGGCTTTCATTCACTTGAAGGGGTATGTTAGTGAATATATAAAACTAATTACGTTGGTCTCACACAATAGGTTAAGCTATTGTGATAAAACAGTCACTCAATATTTATTCATTCTAGTACTTAAGAAGGTGGCATGATATAGTTGATAAAGCAAACCCAGAAACTAGTGGTTTTACTACTGGATGAACTAGGTTTATACATAGGAAGAAGACTAATAAAAAGGTTTATTTGTTTACTTCAGACCAGAACATGGGATGAGCAATGCATGCACTACAATGATTACAAGATCATGGTTAATCTTTGGCACTTCATGTCTGTTGCCTTTACACCAGAATCTTTTTCCAACATATGTGCAACACAAATTAAAAACTACAAAACTAAAGCTTCTGAGTCCTTCCCATTCTTGTCTTGGAATTGTTTTAGATTTTTCTTGTTAAAAGAAAGCGACAGATGACAATTCAAAGACTTTGTTCCCCCATCTTCAGTACTGTGCAATGAAGTGATTGTAAGCCTTGTTATTATCTCATATCCTGAAGAAGAAGAAGCCCTTGAAACCACTTCCTGATTCTGCATATGGCTCTTCAACGCCATTTGTCTCAGGGACCCAATGGTAAAGGAGACCCTCCTCCATTATATTGATATCTTTAAGAGCTTGCATGACGTGATCCTACCTGAAACGGGGAACTCCACAGTTTCCGGAACAAGATAGAGCACACATGGCTTTCTTTTGTAGAGCATAGCATTAGCACAAAAAATCTAAAGCAACCTAATAGGCATGGGGACTGCCAAGTGGCGTTGTTGATAACCAAATCATGGAGTTCTAGCCACTTTTAGTGCAGGACAGATGGCTAAGCTAACACATATGGCCCTTTTTGGCCATAACCTAGAAGAACAACAAACCTATGAGAGCAGTCAATGTCAAACACTTCTTCTCATGTATTCGGGAAACTAAAAGAAGAAAAAAAATATCAGCTCCACCATCTCCTGATTAAAGAATTGATAGGTCAAAATAATCATTACTTGATTACCTTTGGATAAGCCTCTAATCAGGATATTTGACACCAAATTTAGGACTTTGAATTTCTGTCTACCAGCGTACCAGCTCCCAACACAAATTGCATTAAATGTCAGGTCCTAAATAGACAGAAAGATCAATTATTGTAATCTGTAGACATGTAACTATCTTCTTCAACCTTACTACCTAGCTAGCTAACTCCTGTGATAAGATGATATGATATCATCAACTTGTAGGCTCCCAGGCGAAGTTACGGGCTGTTTTTCATGGCTTGACGCTGGCGTGGATGCATGGGTATTTTCAGGTAGAATTAACTATAGATTCGGCAATTGTGGTGGCCAGTCTAACTAGTGATTGACCTATGATAGTGAACCCTCTGGTGTTGGCTATTCGTGAATTGTTATCTCAGTAGTGGGTTGTTCGAGTATGTCACGTTTGTCGGGAGGGTAATCGTTGTGCAGACTGGTTAGCTAATTATCGGTTATCTGTAGGGGTACATTGGTTGCCTGATGTTGTTGCGGGTCTCTCCTCGTTTTTGTTTACTGATGCTGTTGGGGTTACTTTTCCTTGCTTCACTGCACTGTAATTTTTGAGTGTAAACCCCGTTTTTTAACAAAACAAAAAAAAACTTGTAGGTTCCAATTACGTGTTGACAAATTGAATTAGGTCTAACCTCATTTGAATTCAATTAATTAAGTTTTAGTTGACTAAATGGACTCAAATTTAAGAATTAACTAGGTCTTATCTAGATCAATTCGATAAAATAATATCATTTAAATATAATTTTAAAAATATCATTTTAGTCTCCTTCTTCTAGTCGATGGAAAAGATGTTTTGGATGTTAGAATTTGGTGTGGACATTTAGGGACTTCGGGCTTTAGATAGGCTTCAAGCTGCTATAATTTTGATTCCGATGACATAATATAAATCAAATTGAGTTTTGTCAGTGAATATATAAAACCAATTAAGTTGGCTTTACACAATAATTTAAGTTATTGTGGTGAAACGGTATTTTACCACCCACCTATTATTTAACATAAGATAGAGTGAACATATGCTATTAAACAAATTTTAGGTCAGACTCAACCATGTTCTAGACGAATCGGATTAAGTCAGACATCTCATGCCATCCCTTATCTCTATTTACCAATTCAATATGAGAGAAGATCCTTCAACTTCTCCCAGTCGACGGCAACTTGTATAAGCAAATTGCCATTTTCATACCGCTACCGAGGATGAAGAAGCCAAATCAATTTGGTTCTTTTGCCACAAATAACTAGCGTTGCCCATGCTACCTCAATGAGCAAGATCTAGACATTTTAAATTATTTTATCAAATCTAGAAGAAACCCTAATTGAGCCCAAGTTTGCCCTAATTGAAGGAGCCCAATGGACACTTTTGAAAGGCATAGCCCAATACCCGACTTCTTGTTCCTCAAGTCTCCGGAAGAACAAAACGGAAGATTGAAATCGTACGGTGAAGGGAAAAGAAAACGAACGAAAATGGGGTTTGTACCAGAAGAAGGGAAGCGGCTCCGTGAAGAGTCCTCTACATTAATTTTGGTACATTTTTCTTTTTCATTTTTCCCGGAATCTTTCCTGCCAACCAAACAGAAAGTGAGTTTCTTTTTTTCTACTTTTGCTATTAGCCTGCCTTGTCCACAGGAAACGTCGGACAGCTAGCGGTTGATCTGCTGGTATCAACGACGAGAGCGGAGAGAATCGGTTACTTGGACGATCCGTACATTCTTCCCTGCGTCGGAAACGATGCCTATGGCCCGACCCCAACTGGCGAGCTCACTCTTCCTCTAGAAGGTACGAGAGATCAATCTCAGTTTTTATTTTAGGTTTGTGGTGAGCTTGCAGTTTAGTTGATTAGTCATTTTTTTCCAATTTTTTTGTAGCTTATGAATCGGAGGCCAAGTCGCTAACTTTTGTCCAACAACGGTCTCCTGTTATTAAGGTAATGTTTTGAAGTTAGTAGTTTCTTATGATTTCTGATCATGAGATATTGAGATATTATGTTGGTCAGTACACATACTAATGCTTTAGTGGATCATGGAGGATGAAGTTTTCAATGCCTTTTTTATGTCTTTCATTTGTGTGGTTGTTGTTCACTTTAGAGGACTAGCTCATTAAGGGTCTAGAAATTTGTTTGTACGTCTACTTTTTTAAGAGTATGGGCTTATTCAGTTATGTTAACTAGTAATGGTTTCCTACTAATAGGGGAGGATGGTTGATTTTGCTAAGAACATAGCAGATTTTGCTGCTGGTAGTGGAAAGAAGCATGTCTTCGTGCTCTCTAGCTTAGACTTTGGAAGATGGCGAAATATTGACATGTCAAGGTATTTGGGGAATTACTTTAAATTTATCGTTTGATTATCAGCATTAAAAATTTGTAATTTTTCCTGCATTGTCAGTTGGAGTTCCCCAATCTCACGGCAACTATGCTTTCCCCATCACCAGTTCAAATAATCAATAATTTTGGAGTTGTAGTTTTTCTTGGTTAGAAACTTCACAAAATGCTCCTTTTTGTTGTTGACTGTGTAAAAGGTTATCAAGCTGTGGATATGCTTGGTGTGCTGCTAGTATCTTAAGTGGCTTGAGATTGTAACATGTTCCTTTCTTGAAATTTTAAAGATAGAAGATGACAAAGTAGTTATATATTTGGAGCTTGATTATGCAATCATTCTATTTGCCTGTAACAGTAGCTTGAACATAGTGTGATCGTGATTTTTTTTGGCTATCAAATTAGTGGTTTGCAGATATACTACCTTTCGAGCACGAATGCTGATGGAACAGATGATTATTGTGAGAAACTTGGATGGAAAAGACTTCAGGAATATGACCCTGCTCAGAGATCTTGGAAATACCTTAGCACCTTGGCTGAAGGAAAAGCTGTTGAGGATAATATCTTTTCCGAAGATGAACTGGAAGATGAAGATTATTACCCAAGTTTACCTTTTGCAGCGCTTTTTTCTTGTTTAAAGGTATTATTTTCCTAGTATAAAAGAGAAGGATAATTATGCAAATGTCCTCATTTGGACTATATGCATGTCGTGCTTTATTTACAATTTCATACTGCTTTTGTAATTTTATGTAGAAAAATGTCTCTTGGTCATATTCAATTGCTTTCTGGCTGCTTTTTCCTCTGATTCTAGATCACTTCCATACATGGATGTACTTTAGAAGTGAATTGTCACACTTAGTGTTGCATTCATCTTTATCTTCACTGCAAAGAGTCGAGTGAATTGTCACACTTGGTGTTGCAATCATCACTATCTTCACTGAAAAGAGTTGTTATAGTGCTTCTATTTTGACCAACACATTTAATATTCCTCTTATCGGCTAATTGTTCTGTTTAGAGGACATTTAAGTTTGCAGGAATTGTGGTTCTTCTGTCAGTTTATTCTTTATATCATCTATTGGAATTAACTTGTTAGAGATTCTGGGCTTTTCAATCAGGCTAAGGGTCTGAAAGTTACGTGCTTGTTATGTTATTGCTCCGAAGGAGACAACATATCTGATGCTTTTCATCTAGCTGAGGCAGCATCCAAACTTTCAAGCTTGGGTCCTATGGGTGGTCATGGTGAGTTCGATCATCTCCTTAAGGAATTTTCTTCTTTAGAAGCTTTTTTTGCTCTGGACAATGTGCCATCGAGGGACTTGAACCTCATTTTCTGTCAAATTACACTTTTCAATGTTATCTCACTGTTTCTGTTGTAACATCACCGGCGATGCTATTTCATCGTGTGTTTACACAAACGACTAAATGAATAGTGACTTTTACTAATGTCTTCTTTCAGGTGATGATGGTGGTCGATGGCTGATACCAATTTCATGGCAGTCATTATATGGGCCACCGCCAGATATGTCAATGTTTTAGCCTTGATTAATTCATGAACCCAAGTTAATATCGACCATAATGCATTTTGTTTATCCAATATATATTTGTGAAGTCTTGGAATTCTGGTAACTAGAGATGGGAAAGAACTGTTGAGATATGATTTTGAGAATCACTTGATCCCTTGATTGTTGGTTAGTTCAATTATGTACTCTAAATGAAGATTAGTTCATCAATACATACATAAAAGACAGAATTATAAGGCTTAGGAAGGTTATAATAATCATTCAACATATAACCACTTATGTCCCCTAAACACTTTTCATATGATTGCACATGAAAGGGTAAGAAGTTCAAGAACTGAAAATCTATGATTCTTGTTGCTTATCTACAAAATTGTGAGTTAATTATACATAATCATAGATTAATCAAATATTGTTTGAAACTAAAACAAGGACAATGAGATGAAGCCAATAAAGCACAATTAAGAGTCCAATTTCAGGCTCTATTGGGCTTTTCCTGAAATATCATGGACAATGCCATTCATATTATAAATGTAAAATTACTCTTGTATTAGCAAAGAAAAAATTATTAGGTAAAGTACATGGAGTTTCTATGTAGCTAAACTTTTAGAAAATAAATTTTAATTTTAAAATTATTAAAAATATTCTTTATAATCTTAAATTTTGATAAAAATTAATGGTATAGTACACAAATATAACAATTTAATACAATTCTTAAAATTGAACCAAAATAATTAAAAACTTATTTTAATTAATAATTTATTATAATAATTTTATATTTAAATTAAATTAAAATAAATTGATTCGTGTTAAGTTTAAAAGTTAAATTAAATTACCGTATTAGTGATGTTTTAATCAGTTCTGTACCAATTGGTTTTAGGAGAAGTAACTTATTAGGCTTATATGCATGCTCAAGGCCATATATTCTTTCGATGTGGGACAAAGTCTCACTTATATTTCAACACGCCTCCCCTCACGTGTGGGCTAATTTACGGCCCAACACGTGCCACAGTTTATCGTGACGAGGTGGTGACTAGTAACTCAAGAGCAACCTGCTCTGATACCATGTTAAATTTTTTTATGATTGGACCTAAATAAACTGAGCACTTATAAGCCTAAATGAGGTTCCATCCCAAAACCAATTGGTACTAGGAGGAGTAACTTATTGGGTTTATATGCACGCTCAAGGCCATATATTCTTTTGATGTGGGACAAAGTCTCACTTATATTTCAACATGCATCTTACGCCGAACAAACCTCTAAACGAGTCTTACAAGACAAGCAAAAGGAAGGAAGCATAGACTCTCCACTTGCACGCCAAAACCTAGAATGCACTGTTAAATGGAAAATGTCAAAATCCAAAATGCATGCCAAATGTTTGAAGAAATGCATTGGAAATTATGGATTAATAAAATTTAAGGGTATTTCGTCGACTATGTCGTATTAAAAGGTTCTAAGTCCATGTGTAAAGTTATTATGGTAGAAGGACAATAAGGATGTTAATAAGTCGGATTAGACCTAGGCCTGGCTTGAGGTCCGACCCAAATTTTATTTTTTAGAAAAATAAAATGATGTCATATTTAATTAGTTCAATTCAAATTTAAGAGTTGGATTGAATTGTCATATAAGTAACATTTGATTGGTCCATATATAAAGTTAATGTTGTATATATTTCATCATGATTTTGTAACCAAAGTCTAAAAGAAATAAATTTTCTAGAAAATTAAAAATATAAGGAAAATTTTGTAGAATCTTTTGACTCCATTTTTTTCTCCTTATCTTTAGAAATTAAGGATTTTTATGTTTCTAAATTAGAAGGGAACTTCATATTTTTATCCATAAAATTATAATGAGATCTTAATTATAAGATTTATGTCTTATTTATGTTTTATCCCTAACTCGTTGATATTTATTGTTCAATTAAGACTAAACATTAATAGAATGGAAAGACTAACACATGTTTTATTTCTTCCTTATTAAAAAAAAGCTAATCTTATAAACTAAAATATAGAGGTACTTAAACAAATATGCAGGTACTTGCTAAGGACAAGTTCATTAAACTGATTCAACATGAGAATTTCATATGAAACATTACTTATGTGTTTATGAAAATGTTCATTGTGATGATTGTATAAGTAATCATTGAACTTGAATAACATAAATTGTTATGTCTTGATACTATTTAGGACTTAGTCTAGGGTAGCTCCATTAGTAATCATTTAGATATGACATGAATTATATGGAGATAGCTTAATGATTAATATAAGATTCTTTACCTTGAAGTAATTAGGGAGAATATTCAGTTATTCCTTATTAGAGTTGATATGAGAAATTCTTGACTATAATAGAATGACACTTTAAATATAGTTTCCAAATGTCATTAAAAGAATTTATTAATAAAAATGGAGAACAAATACGATTAGATTAAAATAAAGTAGATATCAATTACACACGGGTCGGTAAGCGCAGCCTTCAAAAATAAAGACGGAGATGATTTAATGAGGATATGCTCTTGGAACGTGGAGACCCTCACAGGTAAGTCCTTGGAATTGGTAGAGGTTTTAGATAAGTATATGATACAAATCGTGTGCATTCAAGAGACTAAGTGGGTAGGAGCCAAAGCAAAAGAGATAGGGGGTTCAAGTTGTGGTACTCGAGAAGTGCGCGGAAGCAGAATGGGGTAGGAATCCTAGTGGACAAGGGACTTATGGACAGAGTAGTGGAGATCTCAAGGGTCAATGACAGATTAATGGTGGTAAAAATTGTTTTGAGCAGTGTGGTTTTCAATATAGTATGTGTGTATGCACCTCAAGTTGGTGCAGACGAACTACAAAAACGTACATTCTGGGAGGCGTTGGATGGGATTCTTATACAAATCCCAAAAACTGAGCAGATCATCCTAGGAGGGGATTTTAATGGGCATATAGGGGCGGGTTCAGACGATTATTTAGGTATCCATGAGGGCTTCAGATACGGCACTAGAAATGAAAGTGGGATTGATTTATTGGACATAGCCATAGCTTATGAGTTAGTAATAGTAAATTCCTTTTTTAAGAAAAAGGAAGTGAACTTAGTGCCGTGTCAAAGTAGTACGACCAAGATGCAAATAGATTATCTCCTTGTCAGATCAAGAGCCAAATCATGGTGCAAGGATTGCAAAGTACTTTCGGCGCATGCCTATTAACCCAACATAAATTGTTAGTTATGGATATAGGAATTAAGGGCTGGAGGGGGCAAAAATTTACCACCCAATGTCACAAAATACTATGGTGGCGGCTAAAAGGGGACATGGTGGTACATTTTAGGAACCAAGTTCGGTATAATATAACATGGGTTGCGAGTGGGGATGCAAATCGGATGTGGTAGGGTGTAGCTCCCGTAGTGAGAGAAACAGCCACAAGACTTCTAGGGGTATCCACAAGACAGGGGGCAGATGAAATCTTGGTGGTGGTCAAACGAGGTCCAGGGAACGGTGAAGGCGAAAAAGAGAGCTTACACAGATCTATTGGTGAGTTCAACAGAGGCAAAGCGGGTAACTAATAAGGAAAGGTATAGACTGGAAAAACAGAAGGCCCGAAAGACTATTGCAGTGGCTAACGGAGAAGCCTACGAAAATATGTACAGGATTCTAGATATGGCTAAGGGAGCACAAAGCATTTTCAAGATAACAAGAAATAGGGCAAGTAAGACGGTGGATTTTAACTAAGTCTGCTGTATACATGACAAAATAGGAAAAGTACTCATAGAGGCCTAAGACATAAAGCGGAGGTGGCAGAGATACTTTTATGGCCTGTATAACGAAGACTCGTTGTTCCACATTGAGTTAGGCGAACCCCTAGGGTCGGGACACTTTTCAAATGGGTTCTCATGGGGGAGGATCACAAGGGGTGAAATCGAGAAGGTTTTAAGGGAGATGGGGAGCGGAAGGGCAGTAGGGCCGGACAAGATCCCTATAAAGGTATGAAAGAGATTAGGTATTGCCGGTATTGAGTGGCTAGTTGAGCTCTTTAATGTGATCCTAGAATCAACCAAGATGTTGGATGAATGGAGATTTAGTAGGTTAATCCCATTATATAAGGCCAAGGGAGACATCCAACAATGTCACAACTATCGAGGCATCAAATTACTAAGTCATACCATGAAGTTGTGGGAAAAGGTAATTAAAAAGAGAATCCAGAGAGCTGCTTCTATATCAGACAACCAATTCAGTTTTAGACCCGGTAGGTCCACGAAAGAAGCATTAAAACTACTCTGGAGACTAATCGAATGCTACAGGGAAAGAAAATGAGATTTGCATTTAGTTTTTGTAGATTTGGAGAAGGCGTATGACAGGGTACCTAGAGAACTTATATGGTAGTGTTTGGAGGCAAAGGGCATTCCGATGACTTATATCAAAGTAATTAGGGATATGTATGAAGGGGCATTGACTAGTATAAGGAAGATAGGAGGCAACACAGAAGCGTTCTCCATTGGTGTAGGACTACACCAAGGCACGACTTTAAGCCCTTTTCTGTTCACATTAGTGTTAGATGTACTTACCAAACATATTCAAGGAGAGGTACCTTGATGTATGTTATTTGCGAATGATATTGTCTTGGTGGATGAGACCAAGGAGAGGGTCAATGCCAAGTTAGAATGTTGGAGAGAAGCGTTAGAGTCGAAAGGTTTTAGAATGAACAGATCCAAGACAGAATATTTAGAATGTAACTTTTCGGGTAGCCAAATGGGACCAGAGATGGCGGTCGCAATTGGGAAAGACATCATACCTCAGAAATTGAGTTTTAAATACCTCGGATCTATCATTCAGAGAGATGGCAATATCGATGAAGATGTGTTACATCGCATTAGATCTGGGTGAGTTAAATGGCGAAGTACATCAGGTGTTTTGTGTGACAAAAATATCCCTTATAAACTCAAAGGGAAGATCTATAAAATGGTGATTCGGCCAACAATGTTATATGGGGCAGAGTGTTAGCTTACTAGATGTAGACATACACGACAGTTGGCGATAGCGAAAATGCGTATGCTTATGTGGATGTGTGCCATTACTAAAAGAGATAGGGTTTGAAATCGTGTGGTGAGAGAAAGACTACAGGGGGCTAGTATTGCTGACAAGTTAAGAGAGACTAGGCTTAGGTGGTTTGGGCATGTACGCAGGATACCCTCTGATGCTCCAGTACGCTGGGGTGAGAAAATAACCCTCACTGGTTACAAGAGGAGAAGACTCAATAAAATAAAATAAATTTATTGAGTCTTTGCTTATTATTCATGGTATTGTTGGAATTAGACATAGTTTATTCGATAGACAATTGGCTTAGGTATGTTATAAAAGTTTGGGTCATATAATAAGAAAAAAGTTAGAAATATTGGTAACGATTGAGATTCTTTTAATATATATTTTACTAACTTAGGAATATGTTTGGATTGCAACAAAGGGAACATAAACCAAATATAATTAGAAAAAGGGAATCATAAGAAACACTCAACTTTTTAAGATTATCATATTGATAGTTACGGACCTTTTTATGTTTTATCTTTTGGAAAAAAATTATTTTATTACCTTTATTGATGACTTCTCACAATATGGTTTTGTCTATTTGCCTAAGAAAAAAAAATCTTAAATAATGGATATTTTTTAGGTTTACAAAATTGAGGTTAAAAGGCAATTAAAAAAATGTGAAATTTGTAAAATATGATAAATGGGCGAATATTATAAGAAATATGATGAGTCAAGACAATGTTCAAATTCATTTGCAAAGTTCTTTGAAAGATATAAAATATATGCCCAATATATTATAACAGGCACACCTCAAAGAGGTGTAGTAGGACATTGATGGATATTATTAGGAGTATGATATGCAACTCTTTATTACCTAGATCTTTATGGATGTATACCCTTAAAACTACTATGTATTTATCGAATAGGTTCCTTAGTAAAGTAGTTCCAAAAACTCTTTTGAAATGAGGGGTAGAAGAACATCAAGTTTGAGACATTTATATATTTAGAGTTGCCTAATAGAGGCAAGGAATTATAATTCACATGCAATAAAATTATATTCTCGAACGATTAGTAGTTACTTTAAAAGCTAGCCACATAAATAAAGGATTTATGTTTTATTATCTAAATCATAGGCATAAATTTGTGAAAAATGAAAATACTAGATTGTATATTCATTAAGAAAGATGAAGTAAGAGTAATGAATGATAAAATATAAGTATCTGGCAAGTAAGGGTAAATGTTCCTTTATATGTAAAGGCTTCTTTATCCATAGTCATTTCAAATATTCTTCCTACAATTAAAAAAAATCTAAACAATATTAAAAATATTTGAGTGATGAATCACACCCGTTAGGAATTAACTCACAACCACTCATTGTACATAAACCATGAGAAATAATACCTTTGAGAAGATCCTAAAGAGAAAAAAAGTTAAACCATTACAAATGATTATGTGGTTTGTTTACAAAAGTTAGATGTTGATATTATAATTAATTAAGTTTCATTTTTATAATTCATAACATGTATAGGGGGTTTAAAAAGTACATTAAAATCATGAAAGGTAACAAAGTTCAAGATCTCGTTAAATTATTAAAATATTCTAAGAAAATTGGGTGTAAATGGGTCTTCAAAATCAAGCGCAAATCAAATGACAATGTTAAATGATATAAGGCTGGACTCATTGCCAAGGATTATACTTAGAAAGGGGTTGTCATGGATCTTAAAGAGGAAATATTTAAGCCTATTTATTGACTTCTTAAGTTTGTACACTATTAGACCTTTTGTTTAGAAACCTTTGTATTGGCATTAAGGAGTATACTAGTATTGGTGGTCTAATATGATTTAGAGTTACACCAAATAGATATGAAAACAACCCTTTTTAATATGGATCTTAAAGAGGAAATATTTATGAACCAATATAAAGGTTTCCAACAAAAGGTCTAATGATGTATAAACTTAAGAAGTCAATATATAGGCTTAAATAAGCTTCTCGACAATGGTATCTTCAATAATACTATAATGTCTTTTGATTTTCTAGAAATCATTGTTAATTGGTATATATACCAAAAGACTAAGGTACCGGTAAAGAATGAAGAACTACATGTTTTAAAGTATTTTGCTGTTAATAAAGAAGTTAAAAAACAAAGAGTGTCTGTTGATATTACCACTGTTTGATGATATCAGATCTGTTGACTAAGAGGTTACAATCAAAGGCATTTAAGAAACATATATATAGAATAAGTCTTAGTTGTATTGCCAAAAGAAAATTGTTTCTGATGATACTAGCATTTTGAACTAGTTTAAGTGTTTTTTATTATGTATTAATAATTTCCTATTTTATAATAGTGTACACATTTATGTTTGGATATTTTAATATTGAAGTCTATAGGATTTAATTGTGGACCATTATGGAATTTGTTTATATCATTATTTTATGGTGAATACTAAATATTGTAATATACTAAAGTAAGTAACGATAACAACAAGAACTCAAAGAAAGTCTCATAATATACGAGGCCTAGAGAGGTCCAGTAATACGCAATCTTACCCTTAACTGATAAAGAGACTATTTTCGTAAGGCCCACATAAAGAAAGAAACGAAAATATAAATGTTAAAATAATAAGTAATAAATAAAAATAAAAATAAAAATAAAATAGACATAAAATAATAAAAATATAAAAATAAGTAATAAAATAAATAATACAATAAAAATAGAACAAGGTAAAGAGTAAAAGATAAAAGATAAAATAAGGAAATAAATATACACAAGCAAGAAGACAAGTAAATAAAAAAAGTCAAACAAGTCAATATAAGAAAATATTTAGGCTAAGTAAGGAAATGTTTAAGCAAATAACTAAGAGGAAGTACTACATATTAAATGTTTAAGCTAAATACAAGACATAAGACTTGAAGAAAAATGTTTAAAAGACCTATGAAAACAACAAGAATCTCTCTATATGAGATCATTTATCCGTATCCTCACACGCTAAAGTTTTCTATCAAAGGATATAACATTCTAGATCACCTTCCTCATTTCTTTTTAGGCCTTCCTTTTTTTCTTCCTCTTATAGTCTCTAAGTATAATCTTCTGGCATCTTCTCATTAGAGCGTTATGATGTCTCCTCTTAACATGTTTAAACCACCTAAACCTTGTCTCTCTTAATTTTTATTAATACTAGTCACCTTTAATTTGTCTCTTACTATTACATTCATGACCTTATCTCTTTTAATAAGGTTGCAAAATAGAGCATCCTTATCTCTGCCACCATTAGCTTATGACTACGCATCTGTTTGATAGGTCAACAGTCTGCCCCATAGAACATGATTGACCTAATTTTACTCTCTTCTCAAACAATTCCTCCTATAACTTCATGATGTGGCTAAGTAATTTGATGCCTATATAGTTGTTACAATTTTCGATGTCCCCTTTGTTCATGTATAGAGGCATTAGCATACTACGTCTCCACTTATTCGACATTTTAGCAAACTTAAAGATCACATTAAAAAAAATTGGCTAGCTAAGTAAGACCATATATCTTATCAGGTCCTACTACCCTCCCACTTTTATCTCCCTCAAAGTTCTTTTAATTTTTTTCCTTGTAATTTGCCAGCAACAAGTAAAGTTATGATATCTCTCGGATGGGTTAAGATCACCTAAAGAGATGTTGTTCTCTATGCCTTCATTAAAAAAGGTTATAGAAGTATCTCTTTCATCATCTTTTGATGTCATTTTAAGCCATAAGCACTTGCCCTACTTCATCTTTTATACAACAAACTTTTTCTAAGTTTCTCGCTTCTGTTCCCTAACTTCGGCCAACTTAAAAAATATTTCTCATAAGCTTTGTTTTTAGCTTCTGAGACAATCTTCTTCACCTCTTTCTTTGTTGGTTTGTAATACTCTCTCTACTGCTATAGTGTTATCCAATAGAGCTTTATAGGCACTTTTTTTTATCTTAACATTTTCTTATACATCTTCATTCCACCGTCAAGACTCCATCTTACTACCCCCCCTAGGCCCTTTAGAAATACCTAAGATTTCTTTAGCTGTATTCTTTAAAAGAGTCACTACTCTTTTTGACATCTAGTTAACATCTCCTTCTAATTTCCATTGTTCTCTATATATTACTCTATCTCTAAGTTGTTCCGCTATATCTCCTTTAAGATTCCATCATCTGACTCTGTTATATCTCCTAGGACTTCTCTTCTTCCTCTTACCCTTAATTATAAGATTATTAGGTATAATCTTGCAATCCTTGCAACTGGTTAGATCGCTCCGCCTTACGAGGAAGTAATCAATTTGAGTTTTCATGGTTCTACTCTTCAAAGTCACCAGTTGTTTTTGTTTTTCTTAAAAAAAAAAGAGTTGGTTACCACCAACTTAAATGCTACAACGAGATCCAATAAAGTAGTCTCATTATCATTTTTATCACCGCACTTGAAACTTCCACAAGTCCATAAATATCCATCCCGGGTCTCATATATGACTATTAAAGTCTCATTCTATAATAACACTCTCGTCAAGAGGGATCTGCTTAATCACCTCATCTAGCTCTTCCCAAGATTGGTGTTTAAGTTATTCGTCCAACCTTACTTAATGTGCATAAGCACATACCACATTACAAGCAACACCTTTCACTGTAATCTTTAAAAACATAATCCTATCATTATTCTTCTGTACCCCATAACATAACATGATATATGATTTCTTTGACAATCAAGATGTCTATCTCATTCTATTGTCTCGAACACCCTGAATACCAAATTTTGAACCCATTAATCTCTTTTACTTTAGCCTCCGTTCACTTTATTTCCTAGATGCACGTTATATGAATCTTATATTTGTCTAAAATTTTCACTAATTCCAAAGACTTTCTTGTAAGTGTTTCGATGTTCCAAGGACCTATTCATATTCTATCAACATCTTCTCTTCTCTTAGACCCAAAACTCACTGATGAACTAGCCTTTCCTCTATCATCAGAATTTAAAGCCACCACTCCTACTCTAATGTCCAACAAAAACTATAAGAGAAATATCTGTGTTAAAAATTATGTAACTAATGCTTTTCTTGTATAAAATTAACTTTATCAAATAATTGCTTGCAAGTTAAGTTGGGAAAATTTCACAAGAGCACCGAAAGACTTCACGCGGTTGAGAATGTTGGGGAGTTGTCATTGCTGGAAACAGTCCTTGACGCTTTGATGACGAGTTTCAAAAAGTTGCAGAGGAGCAATGTAATAGCATTTGTGGATAGGTGGTTGTGGTCCAATGGTGAAATAGTATCCTGCCACAGGTTCTAATCCCGATTGTAGCATTGCTTACCGAGCTATGATGATAATTGCTCCATCTATGATGGGTAGGGCCCATCAAGACGTTCTGGTTTATAGATGAGATTTGGCGCTACAGAGCTCTCCTGTTTTTAAGATTTTTATTGACATGTTTGATTAGGTGGTTATTAATGAAATTGAATGTAATCTAATTTTATTTTATCATTTGAAAGGAGAGTTTCACATTATATCTCATTTTATCATAAACAGTAAAAATAAGTTACCTCCGATTTGTAGTTTTAGGTTAGAAATATAAAATGATAAAATAATATTTTACTATATTATATTATAAACTCTTCTTCCAAACAATATTTTACTATATTATATTATGGGTTTTATCCCTCCCAAATAACAATTTTGTAATATTACATCCATTTATATTTCATTCCATTATAAATCATTACATTACATTTCATTAAAAACCTTACATCAAACTAAACATAACCTTAGACAAGATTAATGTTTATATAAATGTTTTAAATAAGCATATTTATAAAATTAAGGTACAAATGCTTTTGTAAAATTGAATTAAAAATAAATAGATATTAAGTTAATGTTGATTTTTCTGTTTCATAAACATAAGAGAAATATATTGAAAGAAGATTCATAATACAATGTATTATATTTTGACATTTTTTATTTATTTAAAATAAAATTGAAGACATTTTATTTAATCGAAATAAAAATTTAAAATAAAAATAATATAATTTACATTAAATTATATATTTAAAATAAAATTTTGAAAATCGATACATGATATAATTTTATATAAACTAAATGCACTCATAAAATCAAATTACCATTTAAATTTGCTTATTTTTTTATATTTATTAAATATACGTACATATAAGAAGATTGCTATAACTATTCTTTACATGTATATACTATTAAAAATTGGACTTACTTGGGGCTTCTTGCCATGATAATGAGAGTTATTTTATGATACTCAATTTGCTAATATGAGATACCTGAGTGTAGACCTAGTTACTGCTAGTGAGATATTGTCTTGATAATTCATATAATCTTCAGACTGAGTATTACGAATGATCTGGTGGGCTTGTCCCTATTCACCTTACTTCTATAAGTCTTGGTTGACACTCTTCAGATCATTCACCAAGAAGTCATGTAAGGATTTCTTTACACCTAACGTCCTTAAAATCTCTTGATCTTCCGCTGCAGCTCGGACTCGCCCAGATCGACGCATCGGTTGGACCTCACTTCCTCCTGGGTGGGTCAAGTTAAACACTGATGGAGCCTGTAATCCATTCGAGTCCTCTGCCTCCGCCGGTGGACTGTTACGGGATTGTTGAACCCCGATCTTTTAGTGGAATTTAGAAATATTAAATGAAATTCAATGAGTATTTTTGTATATGAATTGTGTTAGAGATGTTATTGTGCCTTAAGGAAATTGATGAGAAAAGAATAAATTGGT
>JANKOE010000005.1:68411988-68426230 GCA_026284465.1 Erythroxylum citrifolium | reverse complement strand
TTTGGGATTTCTTCCATATTTTTCCTCTTTTCGATCCTTTTTCGTCTTTTTGGTATTGACAACCACCTGTGAACATTCAACAAATAATTTCATTAATTTATGAACATAATTTCACAAATCAATAAATATTAAGTCCAAAATATTTGTCTTTTAAATGACTTAACAGTAATATGAGTACTTCTTATAGCATGTGGCTGGTAATATTAGTGCCATACAATTTACCTCCATGGAAGTTTATGAAGGAGCCTTTTATGTTATTGTCTTTGCTTATTCCAAGACCTACTGCTCCTGGTAAAGATATTGATGTATATATGCAACCATTAATTGATGACTTAAATGATCTATAGGAGGTTGGATTAGAAACTTTTGATGTAGTTTAAGGTGAAACATTGATAATGCATACGACTATTTTGTGGACTGTAAATAATTTTCCAACTTATGGGAATTTGTCTAAATGGAGCACTAAAGGGTATATAACCTATCTTGTGTGTAACCATCAAACTTATTCAATGAAGCTACGAAGTAAAATATTTTATATGGGACATCATCGTTACTTGGAACATGGGCATAGACAACAAAGAAGAAAGTTATTTAATGGCAAAGAAGAATTAGGTGAAGCTCCTTTGCAGTTATCCGGTGATGACGTGGTTATACAGCTGTCACATTTGGGTGACATTACACCTGACAAACACCCAAGTAATAGAAAGCAAAAGCGAAATGTTATTGGAATAAAAAAAAGGAAAATTTTTAATTTGCCATATTGGATGGAATTGCTATTGAGGCATAATCTTGACGAGATGCATATTGAAAAAAAATATTTGTGAGAATATTTTAGGAAATGTGATGGGAATTGATGGCAAATCGAAAGACACAATTAAGGCTTGACTAGACTTGGAAGATATGAATATAAAAAAAGATTTACATTTGAAAAGAAGAGATGATGAATCATACATTATTCCACTTTTGTTACAACATGTCAAAAAAGGAGAAGCAAGCTTTTTGTCAATTTCTTAAATTATTCAAGTTTCCTGATGGGTATGCATCTAATATAGCCCGTTGTTTGAATGTTAAAGAGGGAAAAGTGTCGGGGTTAAAAAGCTATGATTGTTATGTACTTCTATAACGATTACTGCCTGTTGGAATACGTGGGTGTTTGTCGAAGGATGTATCGATAACTTTGGGTCAATTGGGTAAGTTTCTTTTAGTAACTATGTTGTAAGACACTTAAAGTTGAAGAGCTTGAAAAATGGAAAAAGAGATAGCTTTGACTATATAAGCTTGAACAAGTATTTCCCCATCGTTTTTTGATGTTATGATACTTTTGGCAATTCACTTACCATACAAAGAAAAACTTTGTAGACTTGTTCAATTTCGATGGATGTTCCCCATTGCTAATGTTTTATATTTTGTTTAGGTTTTTATGCTCTCTTAAGCATTATGTAGGAAATAGAACTTGACCTGAAGGGTCTACTACAGAGGCTTATATAATGAAAGAATATTTGGCATTTTGTTTTATGTACTTAAATGATGTCTAGATAAGATTTAATAGACCAGAACGTACTTTGATTTGATCAAGATGGTGGCTTGTTAGTTTTCTCCTAAAAAGTAAGTCCACTTAGTGTCACAAAATATGTGGATTTAACTAAATACAAATTCGAAATTGCTCATTGGTATATTTTGAAAATTGCAAGGAATTCAATATATATATGGAGTATGTATATTTCTTTTTATTCAAAATTTCATATTTAAATTTTATGATTTAATTTATATTTCCTTATCTCTATTTACTTTTTTAAATAGAGAGCACAAAGAGTCGATTCGAAGTAAGGGGATTGTTAATGTTGAAGAAAGACATAAGCTTAAGTTCCTATCATGGTTTAGGATTCGAGTAAGTTATATATTGGTGGAATATTATGAACTTATGACAATTTGTATTTCAGATTAACTTCTAATTTCATTTTGTCTTATAGATGATACAACTATATAACCGTAACACGCAAGAGGCGACAATAACATTATATTCTTTGACATGTGAGCCTCATATATGTAGGAAAAAATATATAGTTAGATTTCACATATAAAATCGAGACAGTTGACTTAGAAGCCAAAATTGTTGGGTTGTTGTTGAGGGATGTCATGACGGCGATTTTATTGATTTTTATGATGTCATCTATGAAATAATATAGTTGCATTACATCAAGGATAAAAAAAGGTTGTTTTATTTAAGTGCAAATGGTTTAATCTTGCTGACATGAAAGTGAATGAGAGTATTACTAGCATTAATGTTAGTAAGACATGGTATGATAACGACCCTTTTGTCCTTGCAAGTCAAGTCAAATTTTCTACCTCAGTGATACTATATTGGGCAGTAATTGGAAGGTTGTTCAAAAGTTTCAACACTGAAATCTCTTCAATTTTTATGAAAGGGATAATGGTATAATGAGTGAGGATGGTGATGAAGTATATCAAGAGATTGAACCGGAGTTGAATAATGAAGCCATTCGAATAGAAAATGTAGATATATCATCATTCCATAGGAGAGATGTTGATCCCAATATAGTACAAGTGGATGAAGTACAAGCCAATCTTATCATAGAAAGAGATGAAGACAATATTGAGGATGAATTATATGACAATGATGATACTTTTGCCGATAGTGATGAAGAGTCAAATGATAATGTAATTAATGATGATGATTTTCAAGAACTTAATTATGATGATTAAAGGTAAACAAATTGTTTTTATTAGTTGAAATGTATTGTTGTGGTTTGAGTTATATTAATGCGCATTGTTGATATTTGACTTATGTTAATGCGAAATGTTGATGTTTGAGTTATGTTTATGCGGATTGTTGATGTTTCAATTTTGTTTATGCATATTGTTGGTATTTGATTACGTTAATGCAGAATGTTCATGTTTGAGTTGTGTTAATATGAAATATTGATGTTTTAGTTTTGTTTATGCGTATTGTTGATATTTGAGTTACGTTAATACGGAATGTTCATGTTTGACTTATGTTAATGTAGAATGTTGATGCTTGACTTATGTTTATGCGTAATGTTGATATTTGAGTTATAGACATTCAGTATAATGGCACCTAGTAGAAACAAGGGAAAGAATGTGGCAATTATCGAAATTGCTCCCCCCCCCCCCCCCACAACAACCAAATCAATCCGACCCTATCCAACAACAACCACCGACTTCATCCACCAATGAAGCTAGTGAGCAACAATCTTTATATACCTTAACTAGTGTTAGGGGATCTTCAGGTCTGTTAATCTTTAACACCTATAGTTAGACTTATGCTCAAATTTATATTTACGTGTTTAATGTTTTTTTCCTTATCGTTATTCTTTTGTTATTAGGTTCTAACACCGCTATCAGAAAAAGAGGCAGAGGTATCACCAAAGATTTTGAGTTGCAATGCATGAATGTTGTAATGAACAACAAGTTGTCTGTACATATTGATACCTCGCAAGGTCGTCCTGCTGACAAGGTTCAATCGTCTAAATTATCTAGTGAGTTAGGAGTCATTATTATGACTGAATTACCTTGCCTTCAACATGCCAAGCAGTTGAAGCAAGACAACTTGCTACAGAATGCTTTGAACAAAGTTTCGGTAATTTTTCAATTTATTTAATTATATGCAATTTTGTTTTACTTATTTAAAGAATAATTTAACTTTTACTTGTTCACAGATAAAACTCAATATCGTTGATATCGAGAACTTTGAAGTTTCAAGCTGTGTGAGTTCACTGTTGAAACAAAGGGCCAAGGATTATCGTTATCAACTACATAAATACTACAAATCTTTTCCTTCGAATGAGGAGGCGAGGAGACATGTTCCTGAACGAGTGACTCCAAAAAATTGGAGCCAAATATGTGATTATTAGGCCTTTGCCAACGTTAAGGTTTGTCTTTTTTCTCTTCACATTTGCTTCTATTAATCTTGTTACACAATTTAACGACTATTTCTTTATTTAGGAAAAATGTGAGAAAATCAAGGTTAACAGAGGAAAAATAAAAACCCCTCACAACCAAGGCTCTAAATTATTTGTTATCGATGGTAAGTTCTTTATTTACAAGTTATAATTATATCAGTAAATACAATATTATTTATTGTGTTTTCAATTCTTTTTTTTTCATAAAACAAAGTAGAAAGGAACTATATAGTGTGATAGGATCATACTATACAAACTCACTCACTATAAGGAAGGTCAAGGGTGGATGTCAGAAGAAGCGCAAAATAACTATATAAGTATAAAATTTGGTTTAAATTATAAGTTTATTTATTTATGTAGTACTAACTAATAGTATTTGAGTTAAATATTGATTTTGTTTTTTAAATTTTAAAATAAGATGCGGGAGTTTTTGCAAAGACCATTGGCTGATGGAACTAAGTCAAATGTAGATCACATTTGAAACAACGTGCTTGGTACAAGATTTGGTTACATCAAACATCTTGGGGGACGATTTGGTTAAAACGCCGTCTATAGTATTTTGCTATCAGGATTGAGCAACGATTTATGCGACAATTTATTATTTTCGCTAGATATTATCAACGATTTCGTCGCTAAAAAGTCATTATGTTGTAGTAACTAGCACAATTATATACATTTCAATATCTTTCTTTCTTGCTCACACAAATGAATTAGAATTCTATATTCGTACAATGCACATTTATACTCAAATGTAGTATTTATCTTCTTCAGGCTTTTAACAATTATTCAAAATGATGATGGCTCTTCCTACTACTTAATTGTAGTATACCGAAAATCACTTAAAATAGTTGCTAGATTCATAAATTAGTTGTTATAACAATTAGTTACTAGTGCATGCAGTTAGTGGATCTTTAACATTTTGTTAACATGTCCTTAGGTTAGCATACACTCATTGTCGAACTTTCTATTCTTATATTTGGCTTATCTAAACCCTAAGGCTAGCTAATCCTTTACATAATTTATCTTTGTAAAATATTTTAAATCATTAATTTTTAATACTTTAAAATGCCCAAAAGCATCAAAACACTTTATTTTGAAAAGACCAAAATAAGATTATAAAAAATTACAATAATTTGTTACATTTTGAAGTGTTTGATTCCTTTTTATTTTTAGTTCTTCACTTGAATTGTTTTGAAACTCACCTAAGTTGTATTTATACTTCACTTTATTCATTTTGTTAATCTTTTAATTGCTCTATTAATTTATTTACTTTTTCAGTCTATTTACTCTTTTATTAAACTTTATCTTTCATATATTATTTGATTCTATTATAATTGATCTATCAATATTTTTAAAAGTAAATTTATTAATATCTATATATTTTGGTATCATTTGAGCTAACAACAATCATATCATTTACTATACATTGATTAATATCACTTTGTCCATTATGTTCTCAGTATGTCAATTATTTAAGTTTGGTTATTAATAATTTAACAACAATCATATCATTTACTATACATTGATTGATATCACTTTGTCTATAATGTTCTCAGTATGTAATATTTAATTATTTAACTTCATTTATTAATAAAATCTAAAGATTTAAAATATAACATAAATTATTCGATGCTTTTAACTTGAATTAAATTATGAAAAGCCTACCCTAGAAGAGTAGGAAACCAAATCTTAAATCACGTCCTAAAGGGTGTGGCTAGATGGTTGAGAGCGGGGCTTGACTTCGGTTAGGTCGCTAGCCCCTCTTGTAAAAACTTGGGGCAGCTGAAATTTTACCTATGGATGGAGAACTGTGATGGGGTGTGGCCGCTTGGCCCTCTGCTGGGGTGTAGCCACTTGACCCTCTGAAAGGTGAGCCATCTTGATCCGCCTGTGAGGTTTCCTCAAATTCAAAAAAAAAATCTTAAATCACATAAAATACATTACATGGTACGTCAGTGTACCTATATATAACTAGCTTGGTTTGTCGGCAAAAAGGGCCCCCACACAACATCACCTCACAAAACCAACACCTTTGAAGCTCGTTCTGGCCGACACAACAGTCATGGTAATGACCATCAGAGGATCTAAAATATGATAGATATGGTCCCGGTTCATGTTTCAGTCTTCAATAGAGGCTCCGACAATCCATATCTGCAATTTTTAGCTCACACGTCGCCATTAACTGAGTCATTCTACGACCGTGAACTGGTCCCTGCTCGAATCACCTCCAACTCCAAGGATCACATTTCACATGTTTTTAGAATCACGATTTGCGTTTGATGAAGAGGCCTTGTTAAATTAGTTCGACCTTTTCTTAAGAGATTCGTTCGAGTTTTAGAGATGACAGAGTTGAACTTATCGATTTAAGTGACTTATTTAGAGTATATAATTTATAAAATAAATTTTGTAATTGTTCCAATATTGCCAATCACATTGAACTATAAGATGCTTGACTGTTCATATGACCATGTTCATGTCTAGAAAGGGGTGGCTTGCACATAACAGGAAAAAAGGTTGATACCTACATAGCTAGTTGCACAGGGGCGTCAGGTTTTGCCGTGGAAGTTAACAACCTATCAAACTAATAATTCACTTTCTTTTCTCTTCCTGAAGTCGGCTAACTAATAATTCAGGCAAATGCCACTTTCAGTATTCCTGCAGTATATTGGCACTCATTATTAGGTTACTTAAAAACAAAGGTTTTCACAATCGTTTGATCACTGTCAGTCGTTTTAAATCGGCATCTTCACTTTACCTTTACTCACAGTTTGGCAGGAAGAAAATGATTGTATCGTATGTATTGGCATAGCATATATAGGAATACTGACGTACAAGGAAAGGAATAATTTTATGAAGATAGAGAGTGAACAAGAATAGGAAAAACATCTCCTTCCAAAAAGGATTGGGGTGGATGAGATGAACTACAACAATCAGTAACTTTAACTTCTTCTGAGACTGTCGATTAAGAGACCTGAATTGTAGACAAGTCAAGGAGAAAATGCCCACTATCATCAATTTGTGGCTTCATTAATTATCGTCTGTGGAGTTGATACATAGCTCACTGGTGATCCGTGACCTCAGAAATCCATTGACTTACAGACATAAACAGCAATGTCGTTAACGCAACATTATAACCTGCATTGTATTCGATTCCTTGAATCACCATTCACTCCCAACATTTTACCTGTAATGAAATGGAACGTGGGACCGGAACTTTGATACCATGTGACCCACTGCAATGCTCATAGTTTCAAACACATCATAACTAGCATTTGATCCACAATATTGACTGTTTCAGAATCTGACCCACTTTTCACCCTTTTTCCTAGGAAAAGACATATGCCAAGGAAGGAAATACGTGTAGAATGGTAAGAAACAATGACCTGGGTCAGGGTTATTCACTAGCAAGACAGGAATGCATGCAGCTTTTAATGAGAGGGAAATTTACATCCCTAACTCCAACTCTTTCTGTCGTCACAAACTTAATTCACTGAAAACTGATAGAAGAACATTTAAGAAAGAGCCATCCACCACTCTTCTTTTCCTGGCTTTTCAAGCCAATCTCACAGGGTTTCTCATAAATAATTGGAAAGAAGTAGTTGTGGGTAGGAAATCTGTACATTATTATAATGTCCTTATTACCCCGTCTGCGTTGTTGTAACAAATGACCCCAAAAACCTCATTTTTATCTATATTTATTCACAGTTATTTTTGAACATCAGTCTTGTTCCATTTCTCTGAAGGCCCCACTGATCTGATTTCTTTACTTTATATGATCTGTCAGCCATACTCTTCCTCCATGTAGCTCTGGCTTTGTTCCTTTGTGCATTTATAGACAACCCCAATCATTCTCTTCTATCTGCATAGAGGATTCTCCACATCTAGCTTCCTCATTCATGGCTCTCTTCCACTTGCTTTGTTTCATTCTTGTGATCTCTTCAAGCAACGCTCAATGGCCGCCATCACCTGGCTATTGGCCCAGTTCCAAGTTCAGGCCATTGAGCTTTAATCAGGGGTATAGAAACCTCTGGGGTTATTCTCATCAAAGTGTAGACAATAGTGCATTAACCATCTGGCTAGATAGAACCTCAGGTCAAACTTAAAGTCTTTTAATTGATGCTATATGTAATATTCACTTGGTTTATTTTAAGTCCAGGTATAGGAGGACTTCATTTGTTCCATTGGCAACTTCGGTATACCCCGTCTATCATCTAACTGCTTGCCTTACTTTCACCTTCTGACCAAAATTATATTCGTGACAGGAAGCGGATTTAAATCTGTGAAGGCATTCCGGTCGGGATACTTTGGTGCCTCCATCAAGCTCCAACCTGGTTACACTGCAGGAGTTATAACAGCTTTCTATGTGAGAACAGGGCTTTCCCCTAAAAGTTATTTGCTTTCACACTACCAGTCACAATTAATATTGCAAACTTGCCACTATGGTCATTCTTGTTATTTGGAGTAGCTAGTTACTTATAATGTCTATTGTTGGTCAATGGCAGCTTTCAAACAATGAAGCTCACCCTGGACACCACGATGAAGTGGACATAGAATTTCTTGGGACAACATTTGGAAAGCCCTATACAGTACAGACAAATGTGTACATAAGAGGAAGTGGTGATGGAAGAATCATTGGGAGAGAAATGAAGTTCCATTTGTGGTTCGATCCAACCAAAGATTTCCACCATTATGCCATTCTCTGGAGTCCAAGGGAGATCATGTAAGCTATATTATGCTTTAAAGACTTGCTTACTCCTCATTGCTGTTTGCTACAAAGATAAAATGAAATGAGTTGGTAAATTAACTAAGAAGCTGAATACCTTTTGGCAAATGATAGGTGTCGGACGACTTACATACAGTTTTATCTGTGACAACAAGCATTAGTACTATAGTTACGACTTTCCAGATGAAAGTTGTCAAATTTCAGGGATTGGTCACTTAATGTTTCTGAATCTCTCTAGTTGGGGAAAGAGGAAAAAAAAACAGTTAGCATCCATCAATGGCTAGAAACAAATGAATATAATGTATATTTACATATTTAGCGAATAATCCAAAAATCTGAACGAATGGTGGTTGGTAAAATGTCTTATTTAATTATTATTTTGTGATGATACAGATTCCTTGTAGATGATGTGCCCATCAGGAGGTACACAAGAAAAAGCGATGCGACATTTCCACTAAGGCCAATGTGGGTTTATGGTTCAATATGGGATGCCTCTTCTTGGGCTACTGATGATGGAAAGTACAAAGCTGACTATAGGTACCAGCCCTTTGTTGCGAGGTACACTAACTTTAAAGCAAGTGGTTGCTCGGCTTATGCACCACGGTGGTGCCATCCAGTCTCCGCCTCGCCCAACCGGTCCGGTGGGCTCACAAGACAGCAGAATAGGGTCATGAGATGGGTGCAAAGATACCATATGGTGTATAATTATTGTTGGGACCCTAAGAGAGATCATTCTTTAACACCTGAGTGCTGGCGTTGAAATGAAACTAGGAGGCTGGGAGGAACATATATGCACACGCATAGCCAGCCAAAGGAAGCCACTCTGAATCTGAAAGCCACATCATTGGAGCCCACAAATCCCAATCCAAACTTTTTCTTTTATTTTTATTGTTCTTTTATTATCCTGCTGTTTCTTTCATTTATGGGAGGTGTGCCTTGAGATGAGTACCATCTGCAAATAACCAAATCATGCAAAGGGCAGCTAATCTTCCAAAAGAAGATAGACTGAGTACATTTTTCTTTGCATTTTCTCCATGATTGAACCTTTGTTGTATATTTTCATCATTCGCCAGACATACACAAATCACGAGAGAAGGAAGTGTGTGGAATTCAGAGAAATAAATGAGAAGGAATCGAAATGGGTGATAAATGCTCATAGGGTCATGGGAGTTGAGTGTGCTTATTGTTTGTTTCCACCGTCATTTCATTTATAAAATAAAAGAAAAAGTTGTTACCTTTTTCACTTTTCCTTTTTGGGATTTTGAAGTGTGTCTGCCCTTAGTGTTGTACACAATGTTATTGGTCATGGCGGTGTTCAATGGATGGTGACTTGTGGTGAAAGTTATTGGCGATTAGTTGCAAATCCCGAGAATCTCTCAAAGAAAGCCAAAGTCCAACGTGAAAAGTAATCCCTTGGGTACTTGTGATTCAACAGTTGATTCCATTCTTAGTTAATTGTATACATAAAGATTAACAGACAAATTATATAGGTAGAAGGAATTAAGGGCTCCTCATGTAACAAAGTGTCTCACAATTTTAAATTAAGAAATTGTAATTAAATTAGTAATGTTTAATTAGAAACTAACTAAGACTATTTTTATAACACATAAAATTTATTTAAATATTATAAAAAGTTCTGGTTGAATTTTAAATTTAAAGTTATTAAGTATATATACTAAAGACGAGTTGGAATGGACGACCACACAATCCATCCCAAAATTGGTACTGCTCTGCTTAGATCTATCGCTTTCAGGGTTGCAAGGGTTGATCCTATACCTGCCTCTCACATCACATGCTCTAGGGACTCTGTTGCTACAGTAAAAGAAGATTTTACAAGAGATTTGAGATAAACTCTACATCCCTGGAGTCCTCGGTTTATTTGGGATAACGGTAATAGGAATTATAATGAATATGGTAAAGAATAAAAATATATATGACTTTCATTTCTTATTATCCTAAAATAGGATATAAAAATACTATTCATCCAATCATAATATATTATCAAGTATCTTTTTTCATTCCTTACCTGTTCATTTCTTCTCGTACCAACAAACCAAGCATTCCTTTTGGTCTTCTTGGCATAGGCGATAATCATACCATCAACCCCTAGTTTTATTATATCCTCATCACTAGCCATTTCATGCCAAAGCTTTTCGGTGAATGTATTATTAGGTTAGCAGTTGCTTTTATAAAAAGAAAATAGCCTTGATTTCCTCTTCAACGTTTAGTTTATGGACTTAGTTTGTAAGTTTTTATTTACTGTTCATCAGGATAGCATGCTATTATTGGCAACAACGACATTTGGTGCCTATATATATTGTAAATTATTGACAAGGAGGGGCCAACTAATTAAAAAAAAGAAGAAAGATGCAAACAAGCATGGCCAATGCAATCGTAGCAACTCCCTGCATGATTGTAAAAAGACATGTCTTTGCGCCAAATCAATGAAATGGGAATTTAAGAAAAGGGTTTTCAATTTTCATTGATGGGATTAGACCTGCCGTTGGTGACAAAAGAACGTAGGCCATGGATGCCCAAATCAAACAAAAAGGGTGCGTAGGCTGTTTTCGAACTTGAACAGTATTGAAAAGCTATATAATAATTAAATAATGTTGCAGAAACAAGCATACATGATTAAGCACAAGTCCACATCAACTTGCTCCCTTACCCGTTTCTTCTTTTGGCAATTTTTTTGGATGATTTGATTGTCAAAATGAAGTGAGTTGAGCAGCAACCTGAAGAAGACGATGATGTTGCCGTCCCAACTGCTATTTCTGTACCATACATGAATTGAAACTACGTATGATATAAGAAGTATCCAATATTCTGTAATCAGGATATTTAAATTATATAAGGTACTGAATATCGTTTATCCACTGATCATTCAAAAGTTAACGACAAGGGGTGGAGTGGGTCATCGTGATGCTTGGAGTTAAGTAACGGGATACGAAGTCCAGGGTGCTTTTCGTGAGGAGGCTTTATAAACTGTGGATGTTGGAACTTGGAACCATGAATTATTTGACAGGAACTGTCATGCACGTACCTAAATGTATTTTATAGGGTGCCACGTCGTGCTTTGTGTTGTTACATCACACATAATTGATTGCTTATAATCTTACGGGTGTGATTGAGTGGCAGAGACTCATCCATTCTTAACCAAAGGTCAGGGGTTCGATTCTTAACTTTAGGTATGGAGCAGCCTTAAATCTTTGGGCTAACTGTTCCAATCTATGAGGTACTTACAAACCAGCAAAGAGATTAGTCACTAGATCCCTTGTCTAAGATAAAAAAATAAATGATTGCTTACAACAATAAACTTGCAAGTGTCTGGTCATAATTGAGATCAAAGTTTTAAAATTTAGATTGCGGTTTATAATTGATTACAAATTATTGTAATAATTATAGATGATATTAATGTAATCATTAATAATATAAATATAATTACAACTAACTGAAATTATAAATCCAATAGTAATTATAATATTTGGGTAATAATTACGATTGCATCCGTAATTTCAAACATTGATAGAGCAATTTGATTTGACAAAGCGCAATCTCCTACAATTATTAGCCAACCCTTTTTCATTCAACTTGCCAGGCCTCACTCCATTAACATAGAGTTGCTTGGAGAGCTTCTTCCCAAGTCCAAGATGGCACAAGAGGGTTTTACCTCTTGTATCTCGTCAAACAAGTCTCCCAGGAAATGAGAAGAAAAAGCAGTTTACTTTATTATTTGAATTTGAGTTCTATTACCATGTGAAATGAGAAGAAAAAGCAGTTTCTCGAGAAATTTAAATTTCAATGGAGGGATTCTATATGAGTATCACTGTATCAGGAATGGTATACACATCTTCATGCAAATTTTATGAGACATTCTTAATAATGGATAAGAACACGATATATGATGCAAACGGAGACATGTTAGTGTACAAAATTCTTATTCAAGTTAAGAATCTAATTTTCAAGTTTGTTGCCAACTGCCTTAATTTTATTCAAATTGTTTTCTTAGAACTCCAACTGCCTTAATTTTATTTCCATTTTTTAGGATGAAGTGCAGCAATCAATCCTCTGTTGGAAACTGACCGTGATCAAATCACGGGTGCAGCGGAAACAAAAAGTTTCTACAATTTCTGTATGGATCTTGATAATTGAATATCTTGAATAAAACATGAACACGAATTGTAAAATAAAATCATACCTGGTTCGTTTTCCGAGTTGCAATCCTTTGAAATCTTTTTCGATTAGTCAACCACGAGTTATTCAATTGTCCAGTCTCTGATAGTATTCACATAACAATTTCTCAACCTTTGAGAGAAATAAACAGAAGTGCTAGCTCCTTGGTGCTTATTTCTATTTATAGAAAAACCATTACAGTTTTGTAATTTTTGTTAAATTAAATTTCCTTAATTATAATTAAATTCATACTCTAATTATAATTAGTTTAACTTTAATAAAATCAAATATCTCACATTTGATTCCCAAAGTTTCTCTGTAACACCCCAAATTAGGGGTTAGATGATTACGGACATTTAGTACGTTTTATACTTGCTATGTGCATCTTGGCATAAATATTTTGGCATGTATTCGTGGCATTTTCTAGATACATTGGTTTAATGACACTTCGGATTGATTCGGACAATATTAATATAATTTTAGTAATTTTTGGATACTTCAATGATTTTTAGAAATTGTTGGTGACGTATTTAGTATTTTTTTAACAATTATTTGAAAGTTATTATTTTATGACAGATTTTTTTGTAAATTTTTGGAAGTTGTCTGGAAATTCTGGGTATTTGTTTATTATAAGAATTCATAACTGGGTAATTGGTTTTAACAAGACTATTTGATTAATAAAATAATAATAAATGGACGGTCGTAAGTGAGACAGGCTGTTAATGACTCATTAACACGTACTAACAAGAAAATAAGAAGAAACCACGTTTATAATTCATTAACATACTCTCGGTTCCTTTGTTCACCGAGAAGACTCTCACAGATGGGCATTCGGCAAAAACAAGTAAGTAGTTTATGATTTATGTTTATAGAATATAAAGATATGTATGCTGTAGTTTTGGTTATACTGTTTTCATGGTGGTGTTAAATTATTATGCAATGTGGTTGTTGATGGAAAATTTTCAGTAGAGAGATAACGAAAATGGGAGGTTTCGGATTTTTGATGATTTAGCTGAAACTTTGGATTTTTGCTTTGTTGGAGTATATGTTGTTGGTGTTATAAAGATATGAAAAAAAGAGTGAAAATTGGATGATGTGAACAGTGCAATTTCGTAAGGTCGGAGACGATGAATAGTCTGATGAACAGTGTCGGTGCACAGTGTCGGTGAACAGTGTGTGAACAGTGTCGGTGAACAGTGTGTGAACAGTGTCTGTGAACAGTGTCGTGCTACAGTATCTACGCGTATTTGTGGACAGTAGTATACGTATGTATGAACAGTATATGTAGACGGCGGGAGAAGACGAGCTTGTTAAGAGAGAATTATTTATTCACATAGATAGGACATTAATTCTCAAATGCTATGCCAATAAGCAACATAAGGATCATAGGAACTACTAAGAAGAG
>JANKOE010000005.1:68327580-68340376 GCA_026284465.1 Erythroxylum citrifolium | reverse complement strand
AGTATGAAAAGATGGAATTCTAGAGTAGAGAGAACAGGAAGAAAAGAATTGATGTCAACTTGCAATATCAATAAGAACTAGGGAGGAATGAATTCAACATCAACTAATCTACAGGCGATAGCTGGTTGACATTGGAGCTAACTTCTTACCTTCATAACAGGCTAGGCTACTTACGGAATGCAACTATGAAATGGAATTGAAAACAAACTAAGAAAGTATTTAAGCTAAATGGGAAAATTGTTTCTTGTTCAAGTAGAAATCTTATTAGAACGAGGGATATTACATTAACAAGAATTTAACTTAAAATAAATCAATGGAAATTGAAATAAACTACTAATGTAACACTCAATAGAATTGTCACGGTTGGTCCCATATCGTGTATATTCATTTTCTAAGGGTGTATAGATGGTTCGCCCGGTCACTAGTTTGTTGTTTTTTTTTCTGGTTCCTTTTCTGCCCTTTTCTTTAGAGTTTTATTGTACTGTCAAAATACTCAGAGTTTGTTTCTTTCTTCTGTTCATTTTCTTTCCCATATTTTCTCAATTCACTGCTATATTACTGCGGATTTCAAGTGCAAGTTTATACTTTTAGCAGGTGGATGAAAAAAGTGTTACCAGTGAGCAGGTTCCTGTATCAAAATCTGTAGCAACTGGAGATTCTAAGCAGGACTAAAGTAGAGTACTTCCTAACAATGAATGCCAACTATTAAAAATCAAACTCTCAGCCTCATATTCAAAGGTTTTGTAATTTGAGAGAGTGTGAGTAGAATATAAAAGTCATATCTGTATGATCTGAAGCTTGAAATTCCACAAAGAGAAATAGATTCCATTCCTGTTCATCAAATGATTATAATTATTTCAGGGGAGTTCTACTGCCAAGGAGATTAAAGGGGGGACTTCTCTGATGATGGGAGTAATCATTTGAATGCTGAATGAACATTAAATCTGTGTAAGAAAGATGCAGGCGTTCTGAGCAGTTTCATTGAATTTAAAAGCGCATGCATGCATATCATTAGTTGTCTTTAAGGCAATAGGATCACCTGCACTTATTTCCAAATTAAGTTAAGACTAGCCATTTTTGTTCAACTAAGAAAGATCCACAAGTAATCCTGTTCTATCAGAATATACCATGCAAGCCAGAGAAAATAATCTTATTTGGCAGATGAGACGTAAGTTTCCCGGGTGAGGAAGGAAAATGACTAATCATAGCTGCTGATACTGGACTACTGGAACTGACCATGTGATTTATCCGGTTGTCCTCGTGTAAGTCGAGGTATACTTTATGAAAGGTGGGGAATCCCTTACAAGAACCGTGTATTTATCTATGCACTTGCAGTATTTTTATTTAGACATTGGCCCTCTTTTTCATTCACTATCGCAACGACAAATGAAAGACAGCTCAGAAATTAGGACCATTTCTTGGTAGCTTGAACATGAGCAGGTTTTGAGTGGTAGTCCTAGAAATTAGTGCTAAATGAGGACTACTAGGGTTGTACTTCATAGAAATTTCCAAGTGACCAGAAATTAAATTGTTTATATCATTCCTAATTTTAAAAAAACATATAAATTCTGTATAGGTTATATAGATTAATTAGTAATTTAAACACCCTTTTTAAAAAGTCCAAACACAATAAATAAAATCAAAATTCAAGCATGATACTAACAATGAAACTTTCTCCAGAAAAAGTGAAAAGGGAAGTGCTGATGCAACGATGCCAATAATTGCATCAAGAATAGCAACTTTTTAATTCCCTTGCTTTTGGTTGGGAATCAAGAATGCACGAAAGGTGCGTCTTGAAGAAGAACAGGTAGATATGTGAAGGCATTCACTAACTAATGGTAGTAAACCTAACACACTACTGATGCTTGCAATTGTTTTCCAATATTACTATAATTTGAGTGCACGCAGTTAGGTCTCTTGGGCAGTACCAGTCCATTTCAGCCACACTAGTTCCTCCAAACACGCTCCCTCCCGTAACTCTGGACTTAAAAAACTTTTCAAGCTTTAGACTAACTTGCTTGGAATGCTGTTCTGACAATGAAAGCTAACTTATCTTCAACTTTTCTAGATTTAAACCAACTTGCTTGGAATGCTGTTCCGACAATGAAACCTAACTTAAACATTGCGTGTGTTGACATGATAAGAACAACCTAGTAAACCAAGTACTAGGTGAGTGAGTGACACTATATATAACAAGACTTTGCGGGGATAGGTGATGGGATTCACATACGCAACTAGAGTTTAAGTGATGGCCTCCACAAGAACTGGGAAGCTGAATTTGTGGTGGAATCCGTGAGAGAATATGAGTTGCCTATATGGCTAAGTTCAGTTTGCCAGGAAAATGACTTGAGCATAGTGTCTAATGTATTTGGTCTTCAGTGCCTTACTAGTAGGCTTAAACAATAAAATTCATGACCAAAAGCAGAATAAAAAGGAAAGTGTAAGGTTTTAGGCTCACCTAACAGTCTGGTTAGATTCATAAATGTGAAAAGGGTTTGGGAAAAGTGAACAAAGAAAAGTGGAAGTACCTAAATGCATATCGCAATGCAATCTTTGCCCACCTACTGCCTTTGGAGAGCATCATAGTCCCCACCATCTGCAATTTCAGATCGCACACCACCACAGTTTTTAATCTCAATTTGGTCCTTCTCTACAAAGTCAACATAAATATTTAAAGCTGTTGGAATGGGCGATAAACCAAGCATTATTTGGCACTTTCATATTCCATCGGCCGACCTTCTCTGCTAATCATGTATTAAAATAATACAATAGTTTATAGCATATGGATGACGATGATTAGACCACAACAAACACAAGGCTTGTAGATTTAAGCCTGGTCTGGTCTGGTCATCATGTGTCACCTCACCTTGCCTCTTAATAAACCAATGATAGACCTTATTTCTAATAAGCTAGAAATATAAAAATAAGTTAATTAGCAAAACCAACCCTACATGTTGGATAAGAAATCACAGAAAATGTTAATTAATGTAATCTCTTTACGTTACAACCACAGGTTTTTAACGTCCCTTGTTCTAAATTTTACTGCAGTCTTGCTACTTTATAACAATTAATGTTATCCTACCAAATCACATAATAGATGGGATAAACGGCTTGGTCAATTACGGAAAGCCATGGCGTCACGACATGTCGTAACCTGTGAGCACAGCCTTCATTTAACGAAGTGACATTGTTTAAAGTGGTGATGACTATTGACTAAACGAAGAAAGCAACATGTCCCTTAAGCGAAAGCTTTCAAGATATCCACTTGGTTGCCTAGTCTCTATCTGCCACTCCCACTCACTCTCAGAGAAACCCTAATCACATCATGTTTTGGTTGTCTAGTTACGTGGGTTTATTTAAGCCTTTGTTGTGGTTGCTTGAGACAAGGGGCCTGGTCGTGTGAATAACTACTGCCAAGAAAACTCAGATCTTGACTTAGTCTAGCCTAACATCATCTCCATGAACAACAACTGTGCTTGATCTTAAAATTCACATCATAAGTAACACCCAAATCCTAATTTTGGATAAACAAGTCACCAAATAAGAAAAAAAGAAAAAGGAGAGTGATGGCGTTAGGTCAGGTGGACAAGCTTGGTGGGGGGGAGAGAATGGCAGAAGAGAGTGACAAAGCGTGAGTCTTCTTATTTTTCTTGAAATCTCTGTCAAGGCAAAAACACGTGAGAGAGTGAGCAGACCACATAGTAGGGAGTAGGGACACGTTTATGGTGGCTGACAAGAGCTGACGGCTTCTGATATTGAAAATTTAGAGGAGAGGGATTACAACTTTGTTACCTAGCCTAGGTTATATTATATTCTATTAAATTTTATTTAAATGTAAAGATTTGATGTGATGTTTCAACTAAATCGAAATATATCATAATTCTTAAGACTCCCTCTTTTCACTTATCCCGATAGATACGATAATTTGAAGTTCCAACTTCTCCGTAAATGAGTTCAAACATCGGACATACTCCTATAATTTCCAATAAAGTAATCTGCCACGTCATCACAGGAACATGTGCAGAAAAATAGTCTAAGATCCATTTTCTAATTAAACTACGAGCCAAGAGAAATAGTCTTCACTGGAACATGTGCAGTTCTACTTTTAACAAAATCCAATCTTGATGGCTTCATTCTTAGGCTACGAAGACTTTCAATGTGTGAAATGTAAATGTGATGTGTTGTGCTTTACTTTGAAGTCTCTATCACGATCATTAAACAAGGACAAACTTTGGTTTGATGATCAAATAAAGAACACAAAATTGGCAATCATACGTAGTCTCCAATATCAGAGTCAGATCATATCGTGCTCGAGATTTTCAATCGACCCTCAACCTCTGTCGAACTATTTACCTAGCCAAACAGTTAGGAGGGACAACTGTAAGGGGAAGATCAAAATCTGACAACGAAACAACAACAAAAACAAGTGAAGCAGAAGTAAAGAAATAGGAAAGTCTCTTCTCCGTCTGCCTCGTGTTTTTTTACTGCCTCTGCCGTGCTTTCTTCTATAAACGCCAACAATTCAAACAGAGCCAACTGGAAAAACCCAGGAAGCAAAAAATAGCTGCACGTGAATAGCTTTGCTTATATAGGAGGAAAATTTCAATCTTTGAGAGCGAAGATTGAGAGACAACCCTTTGACAACAAGAAACTGGATATGGGTATTCCGTACGACGATGTGGTAATCATCAGTCAATCAGAGAATGAAGGAGAACCGAGCGTGATCACTGTTAATTGCCCTGATAAGACTGGACTTGGTTGTGATTTGTGTCGTATTATACTCTTCTTTGGTCTCGGCATCGTTAGAGGAGGTAAGCAAGTGATATAGTTTGACGCCAGATTTTGATTGTATTTAACTTCTCAGTTTAGCTGCTTCGACTTTGTCGACTATTATCCTTCTTCCATAACCCTTTCTACGACTCAGCCCAGGAATTCTCTTACAGCCTTTCCCTTACCGTGTACTTTCGTCTATTTCCTCACTATGTAAATGGTAGTTAAGCTTTCTGTTATATTTCACGCCTTAAAAGAGAATTCTCTTTAAAAGACTAAGATGGGTCACAGATTTATCATATGCAAATGAAAAAAAGTTCTTTTATTGGTCTTTCATTCTTTATCTCTTAAAACTAATTGGATGATAAATCACCTCTATAATTTTTCAAAAGCAGCTGGGGAATAGGTTTCTGATTGTCAGTATTGGCGATTTCTGATTTGGTGTAGATGTCTCTACGGATGGGAAATGGTGCTACATAGTGTTTTGGGTGGTTGGCAACTCAAAAACTCGTTGGGGTTTACTAAAGAGGAGACTAGTAGGGGCTTGCCCTTCTTGCTCTTCAGCTTGTGGAATTTCTTACTATCGGTCAGACTTGGAGCCAGGACCTCCCGATGTATTCCTCTTGAAGTTGTGTTGTCATGATAGAAGAGGCCTTTTACTGGGTAATATGTCATCTTAGCTTTCCCATGGGAATGTTTCATTGGGAGATTTAGATATTCTGAATTAATATAACTTCATTACTACTGACCTTGGTTGAATTTTTTTGTTCAGATGTTACAGGAGTGCTTTGTGAGCTGGAACTCAATATCAAAAAGGTTAAAGTATCGACAACACCTGATGGGAGAGTGGTGGACCTATTCTTTGTTACCGATACCAGGTTTTCATTTCTTCCCTCTAAAACTTAAATGTTAATTTTTGTATACTTTATGCTACTTTCCCTTCTGTTGAAGCTGTTGTGTAATGTAACATGTGAATTAACATAATGTTATGACAAAAACCATTGATAAGTACAAATTCTTCTGGGGTCAAAAGACTTTATTTTAACCTCTGCTTATCTATGTACATTTGCGAATATCACTGACATATAAGATGGCATCTCATAAATATTCACATTATCCATTGAATCTTGATAGTGGGCTGGTACCTCACTGTATTTGAAGGGTCCTTGTCTCTCCATTAGTTAATTTGATTTCTACAAGATAAGTTGCTTTCATGTTCAAGATATGCTAATGGGGGGTTTGAAAATCTGCTTTTATATGTGAAGGATGAGTAAATGAAAATAAATACATGAATTATAATGCCGATAGAGGCCCCTTTTCTTTCTTGTAGGATGAAATGCAGGGATATTTGAATTGATATTATCTGTTCATGTTCATATTCTCTCATAGTCTTTTTGTTATTTCTGTTTTTATTTTGGCTTATGTCCTATCCTAGTCCATAAACAGGTCCTATAAATATGAACTCGTTATTTTCACGAGTAATGTTTCTTGTTTCTCTGTCTTGATCAGGGAGTTGCTGCATACCCATAAGAGACAGGAAGATACATATGCCCAGTTGAAAATTGTAATGGGAGATGCCATGATAAGCTGTGACATAGAATTGGTTGGTCCTGAAATTACTGCATGTTCACAGGAATCATCATTTCTTCCAACAACAATTAGAGAAGACATGCTTCGCTTGGAAATGCCTGATGAACTGCCAAGTTCATTAACTTCTACAAGTGTTTCTGTCATAATGGACAACTCGTTGAGTCCTGCTCATACACTTGTTCAAATTGTCTGCCAAGATCATAAAGGTCTTCTATATGACATAATGAGAACTTTCAAAGATTATAATATACAGGTAACGTTGCATAAGCAGGTGTCTCATTTTGCTGTTGACTGCAGTTTCTGCATAATTATTCCAGTGTATTTGTTTACTCAACCTTTTATAGATGGAACTAATAGATGCATTATTTCCTATCTTTGAACTTGTCTAAACAGATAGGGAGCTAATAGATGCCTTATTTCCTATCTTTCGACTTGTCTAAACAGATATGGAGCTAATAAATGCCTTATTTCCTATCTTTCGACTTGTCTAAACAGATATCTTATGGACGGTTCTTTATAAAACAAAGAAGGAGCTGTGAGATTGACTTGTTTATTGTGCAATCTGATGGGAAGAAGATTGTTGACCCTTGCAAGCAGAGAGCACTATCCTCTCGTTTGGAGATGGAGCTGTTGCGTCCTCTAAGGGTAGCTGTTGTCAGTCGTGGTCCTGATACAGAGTTATTAGTTGCAAATCCTGTTGAGTTATCTGGCAAGGGTCGGCCTCTTGTGTTCTATGACATCACCCTTGCTCTCAAACAACTTAAGACATGCATTTTTTCGGTACTTCCCTATCTCCTTCCTGAATTGTTAAGAGTCTATTGCTAGCTTGCTATGTTTCACAGCTTTCTTATTGCAGCCTATGGTATCTTAGTTTATTTATCCAAGGGTTGTAGTCTGTTGCTGTCGTAAGGTTGACAATTCTTAGCATAGTTACCTTTCCTTGCTTCCAATGGTGTACGTGATTTAAGGTGATCTTATTTTCAGGCTGAAATTAGGAGGCGCATAATTGGAGATCGTGAATTTGAGGTGTATAGAGTCTTGCTAAACGAAGGGGAAGGTTTGTCTATTCCAAAGAGCAGAATAGAGGAAGGCGTTTGGAAGATGTTAATGGGTTGGGAGTGATGTACATTTGAATGTATCCTTCTTCCTTGTAGATGGCCAGAGTCTCATGTCTTCCTACCATATGATATGTAAATCAAGTCATAGTTTATCGTCTGTTCAACATATAGATGTACAGCTCCTGTGAGACTAACTGATTTCGTTAAAAGGAGAAGGTGGTGGGACAAAGATAGAATACTGTAGCAATTATCACGTTGTAGTATCCACTGGTGATGTCGATAGTCAATACCAATATCCTCTAGTCGAGAAATACCCGTGCTGTATCTTATTCCCTGTAAATGCAAAGTATATAGAGAGGTCTTTGTACTTCATAATCGTCATTTGTGGGAATCCTCTTCCAAGAACGATCCAAGTCGGAGTTGGAAGACTAATTGAAGAAGACAATTAACCGCTAAAACACGGTCGTGAGTGAGCGTTACTCTACGTTAAAACATATAGCCTACTTTTGTGGGACAAGAACAGTTGTCCAAGGACTTCTTTTTCATGGAATGTCATGGTCACGTCAGAACATTCATTCCTAAAATATCTAAGCGCTAAAAGTCGAGTCCAGATCCTCTGTCTAGTTTTTATGATGTCTTATTGTGTCCAGTGAATCTCAGCTATTTATTTATGCGGGCTCTACATAAATAAACGTGGAGCTCACGCGAGATCTGCATAAATAAATGGTTGAGATTCACTAGACACAATAAGACACCATAAAATTAGACAGAGGATCTTGTTCCTAAGTCTTGGTATGATAAATGCCCGACCATACGCAACTGGTCATTTTCAGTGCCAGGTATAAGATATTTGTAGTCATTCTCGGGTCAATCGGAGAAAAGGGTCTTTTCAATTCATCATTGATTTCAGTATCGAGGCATTATATTCTAGAGGTTCTATTCTTCAGGGGGAATAAAAAGATCCAAACGTCAGACGCTAGATTTACGACAAGAAGGGCAGAATTTCCAAGCTATATTCATATAAAGTTAGTAGTAAACATCAACCAAACTATATAAGAAAGAAAGGTTCTGTAGATCGGTGCAATAAACCATGAAATTGAATTTGTAGGATTGATCAAGACTGGCACGACCCACTTAAGACCGGACCCTCAGCCCCAATCACTTTTCTTGTGAACCTGAATCCAAATGGTTGAAAGTTTATTGACCAAGACTGAGAAATGGTCAATCAACGAGCAGAGAAATTAACCTTGCCGACATCAAATTTTAGAGACACGGGAAAAAATGTCATGTTGACTTAACTATCGTGACATAAATTAGATAGCTATGGCTATTTAACTTTATATTTTTGTTAACCATAAGCTTCTTTTGATTTAATTATTTATATAAATTTCAAATTTGAATTAATTACTTATACGAAATAACTTATTTCTTATTATACATGGCACATTGTAATGATATTAAATTTAAATTTAGTATCAAATATTCAAAAGTATGAATTAAAAATATATATAATACCTATCATATTTAGTATTGGCAACAAAATTTATGCAAATATTTTCTTCTGAAGACAACAATTATTATATTTTAGAAAATATATATAAATTTAGTCTATCTGCTATCTGGCCCCCCTATACCCTGCTTCAATGCAGGACTTCGGGGTATGATGATGATGATGATGATGATAAATTGAATAGAACAATTCTTTCAAGATATTATACCTTTCAACTCTACTTTGTATAATTATTTACATTGTGTTATTAACTTATCATAATATTAATGTTCAATTTTCTTATTACTTTTAAAGTTTTTGAGATATTAGTAATTTTTAAAATGGCACAACATTTTTCACTCAATATGACATTGATATGTCTCAAGTTTTATTATCAAAATATTTAATTAAGATTAATAACAAGATCGCATAATGGAGAAACAAGTTTTTCTTTCTTATCTATTCTCAACTACCTTAAGTCCACCAAATTTATTTTACCAAAATTATTATCAACTATATTAAAGAAAAGTAATTAATTACTAAAAAATAAAACCAATTAATTACTCAGAATAATATAAATATAAGGAAAGCAACTAATTAGTTATATATTATTAAAATTAGCACTTTTAATAATGTATGAAGTTGCTCTCACTATTTATTCAAAGTAATAACCCTAACTATTATTTTAAAAATTACTTTAATCTCTATGAAAGGCCAGGATCTTATTGAAATTTAACTTATTTTTTGTTCAACAAACAAACTAAATTTAAATTAAGCAAATAATAACTTTATCAATCATATCTCCACGTCCTCTATTTCCAGCAGATGCATAAGAAACCGCTCTACTTACTTGTGATGTCTGAGGTTGTCTGAGAAGGCAGTTGACTATCTGATGTTCAGTACTGCTACAGTGAAAACATGCTCCCGTAGTCCTTCTGCAAACACCCTAATGATGCACAGAACAATGAGGGCACTCCGGGGGATCAGAACCTCAACTTACAGAAGAACCCTTACTAGAAACAGTCATTGAGGGATAACTTTGTGCCCTTCCCTGAGCCACAGATCTCTGAATAAACTCTGGTGCAGAGGAAACTCTATCCCGACTTCGTTTGCCCGAAGACTGACCTCCTCTTGCAAAGCCCCTTCGTTGATTCCTTTCCCTCTTCATCACCTCTTGCCTCTCTATCTTCATAGTAGCTTGTACCAGCTGATGATAATTTACTTGCTGCAATAGAGTAATTGCTGCCAAATGCTCATTGATAGAATCATTCAATCCATCCTCAAACTGATAACACCGGAACTCCTCAGTAAGTAGCGATTATGGGGCATACTTACTGAGAAGACTGAATTCCCGATCGTACTCAGCAACTGATAAGTTTCTCTGCTTCAAGTTCAGAAATTGCTTCCATTTACCCTTTCTGTAAGCCTCTGTCACATACTTAGCTTTAAATTCTTGGGCAAAGAAATCCCAAGTCAAAGGTATTGGCAGCTGAGGACTCCTCATAACGAACTTCCACCATTCATAAGCTGCTCCCTGCAGAAGGGAGACAGTACAGTGCACCATCTGCTCAGCTGGACAACTGATCTCATCTAGTACCCTCTTCACCTTCTCAATCCAGAACTCAGCCCTTTCAGATTCCTTCAGAGATGTCCCAGTAAATTCCTCGGCTCCATACTTCCTCAGTTGATCAATCGGAGCCAACTCCTTCATTATATCACACCACTCGTTATCACGTAGTCTTCAAATTGTAACTGAATTGAATGTTTCCAGAAAACCAAAAAAAAACAATTATTGAACAGGAATGTCCTTTCCATTGAATTCACACAGACCTTGATAATCCATTTGATGAGCTCACTTTGGCGATATAAAAAGTTCTTAGCTAGAAAAGAATATGAAATTGAAGGTTAAAAATTCCGTACCTGAGCATATCGATTTTGTAAAATTTCCGATAACGATTTCATAATTTATCAATGTTTTGAAAATTAGAACTGAAGTGAAACAGATAATATAAGATGTTTAAGTATTTAAGGTTTAATCCATATTAATTTGTCATAAAATCGACTAAAGATTAAATTGTTGGACCCTGAACTTTTCTTGAAAATTTGATTTATTAAATGAAATTAAATGAGGAAATTAGTGGTGTTTAATGTTTTATTTGGGTAATATTAATTGGAGCAATTGCAATGATATTTTGAGGTTAATACATGAAATGGGTGTTTTGGGTATGATTGTGTATGAATTTGCAAAAAAGGAATGTGTATGTGCATGTTATTCCTTGTTGAGTTTGCTGTTGAGTATTTGCTTTGGAATAGCATGTTAGAGATTTGAATTGTGTTTGAGATGAATTGGATGAAGAGTATGTGGTAGTGGGGGAATATGTGAAGTTGATGTGTTGGTAAGTGAAGTTGATGTGTTGATAAGCCATCCTAAGTATAGGAATGGTGTTCAGAAACTTCAATGGCAAATTTGTACTGATTTATATAGAATTAGCCAAAGTAGTCTTAATGAAAGTTGTAGCTTATGTTTCTAGCTTTTTAACGCTATAAAGTATGCAATTTTTTGATATCGGGGCTAGAAGTTATGATAATTTGAAGTCTTGATGTTGTTTAGGATGGACTTTTGGGGACAGAAAATTTGAGTGATATCTTGACCCTCATAAAGTTAGAAATTGTTCTTAGGGTCTTCATGAGAGTCGTAGATTGTGTTTTTATCTTTTCATTGATATAAAGTATGAAATTTGTGGACAATGGAATAGGAAGTTATGATTTTTGGAAATTGTGTCACTGTTTAGGATGACATTTTTTAGACAGCCAGCTTGAAATGAAGTTTTGACCCTTTTTGAGGCTGAATTGGTTTGTGAGTTTTTCATGAAAATTGTAGAGCTTGTTTTTATCTTTCCATTGATAAAAAGTATGGAATTTTTGGACAATGGAATGAAAAGTTATGATGTTTAGAAATTTTGATGCTGTTTAGGATGAAGTTGACGAACAATCACTTTGTGTGAACTTTTTGACCCCCTTTAGAGACCTAATTTGTTTGTGAGTCTTTCATGGAAGTTGTAGAGCTTGTTTTTATCTTTCCATTGATACCAAGTTTGCAATTTTTGGAGTTCTGGGTCAAAAGTTATGAGTGTTAGAAGTTGGGGGTCAGGTCAGTATTGGGGCGAGCGCCCGCGTGCGCTTAAGAGGGCAAGCGCTGAGCACTGCCCGTTCGCGTGCGGGTGTGCACGCGCGACCGATTTTTTTGAATTTTTTTTCTGATTTGAACTTCTTTGACTCTTTTGACCATAACCTTTTCGTCCGACATCCGATTGACTCGATTTTTGAAACGTTGGATTCCTAAGACATCCTTCTATCTCTCCATAACAAATTTATAGGTTTTGATATTAAATTGAGAAAGATTGATTGAATCAAATTGAGAGGATCATTTATAAGAGTATAAGTTGGATATTTTTTGGAATATGCTTTAGTATTTTGGCGATATCTTGATCTGTAAAGCTCCGATTGAGTTGATTCTTGTTTCAAATTAAACTAGAGACATGGGGCTACAAGTTATCTAAAGGAATCGAATGTCAATTTAGCCCTTAAGATGTTCAATTTCTGGAGTGAAGTTAGGTGTAGTGTTCAGTCTCGGTTTTATATTAGACTGAAAGTATTTTGGCCATCACTTCTTCATTTCTGAACCAAATTGAGTGTTTTTGGTGTCATTAGAAAGATACGACATAAAGGAACATTTTTCTAGAAGGAAGTATTATCAAATTTCTTCATTTAAGTGGTCAAAATAAGGAGTAAAGATGTCAATTTTTCAAGACAGATGTAACACCCAAATACCCCCTGGGAGGATACATGGATGCCACCCAAGACAGAACAAACAAAACCAAACATCACA
>JANKOE010000005.1:68316840-68327480 GCA_026284465.1 Erythroxylum citrifolium | reverse complement strand
AAAATTCTGAACAGGAAAATATAAAAAAGGATGTCTTGATTTGAAAAAGGAAGGTTCCGTTCCTTTACAAATCATTATTGGCTATTGTTCTTATCTCGTAATAAAATATTAGAAATAATCTTACTGGAGTCAAACAATTGGTATTTATTTTGTTTTTATTCATTATGTCAAAACCTATGGCTTTTAAATTAAAGCTGTTTCGTAATTTACCAATGTTTTAGAATGAAATAGTTTTTATTTTGTTTTTATTCATTATGTCAAAATCTATGGCTTTTAAAGCTGTAAACCAAACTTTGATGGCTTCATTTCTCAGCATGGACCAGTAGTTGCTCTTAAGTCGTGATATTGCAGTCCATGAAGTTGTCAGCTTTCTTGCAACTTGATGATGATAAGATACATGACTTACTTTATTAATTTATTCGAAGGTACGTAGAAAGTAGAATATTACTGTTAAACTCTCTTGCTGACTGTATACGCATTTACTTGACCTGACTTTAATTGCAATTTCTGTTAAATTCTCGACTAAAGCTGTGTAAAATATTGCCGTTCGTTGGCGACCACTTGCGGATGGTTGGGTTAACTTGGCTACTGATGGGTCCTCTCGCGGTAATCCTGGACTGGCCATTGCGGGGGTCTCCTTCAGGATGGTGGTGGCCGGTGGCTCGTGGGCTTTGGTACCAACATTGGATTCTGCTCTGCATGGCTGGCGGAATTATGGGCAGTGTTTTATGGGCTCCAACTCGCCTAGGCGTCGGGGTACTCAAGAATCGATCTTTCGATTGATTCGGCTTTGGTAGTCTCAGTCCTCTCTTCTGAGATGAATACGGTCGGTCATGCTTTACTCCGAGCCGTTCGCGAGCTTCTCTCTCGAAATTGGGAGGTGCGAGTCCGTCATATTTTTCGCGAGGGCAATCGCTGTGCTGATTGGCTCGCTAATTTTAACTTTGGCCTTCCCTTGGGAGTGCACTGGTTTCCAGACCCGGTTGCGGGTATTTCCCATTTGTTGTTAGTAGATCGAGTGGGGGTGTCTATCCCCTGTGTTACTCATGTGTAGTTCTCCTTTCGGCCTCGGCCCGCTTTACTACCCAAAAAAAAAAACCTGTGTAAAATATTATTATTTTTAATAGTTCAAGTTTTTTCTACGCATTAATCGCTCTTCAGGCATTAAAAAAAAACCAGTCTTTGTAACCAAAAATATCATCATCCACATCAAGCTTTCAATATAGATGGGAAATTAACAAGGTGTCATTGAGATAAGGATGACAGCAAACTTTGGAATAGCCAATAAAATTATCATATTGTACGGTTGTAGTTTATTTAATTTATTTATTTTAATATCTTTTTTATTTTAGTTTATATATATCTTTATTATATTCTAATTATTTCTATATATAATAATTATCTATATAATATATATATAATATATAATAATTATCTAAATATAATAATGTATTGTAAAATAATAAAAATAATTCAAAATTTTGAATTTTGAATTATTTTCTATTTTATCAAAATTTTGAATTATTTTTTAGAATTGTTATTTTTCACATTCCATTTCATTTTACATTTAATTAGACATAATCACAATATAAATTTTATATATAAAATTAATTTATTAATTACTAATAAATATAATTAAAATTAAAATATATTTTTTAAAAGTATAAATTTCAAATAAATTTTGATTTAATAATTAAAATACATAAAATAAATATTAGTTTATAAATAATAATTTTTAAATTACTGCATCAGGTAGGTGTTGTTTGAGGGTCTTTTTTTCTCTGTCTTGCTACGTCGAGACCTTTTTTTTCTTATTTCTAGATGATAAGCTTTCTCCCCCATCTTCACAACTACAACCCAATGTAGTTGTTTGAATGTTTTTGCGTATTATCCTTTTTATATAAACTATCTCATTTTTTCGTCCTATGGCTACGGAATTTGAAGAGGATAAATTGGTGCATGAGATATATCAGCGCCTAAACGTCGAAGAGGACGAAGGTATATTGGAGTACACTGATGACACCACTACCAGAGAACAGGGGATAACATGGACTGAATGGCAACATTGTGTTATTAGGAGATTGGTAATGGAGAAGATGATCAACTTCCCGATATTCAAACAGATTATGGCAAGTGTATGGAGTCCTGTCAAAGGGATACTAATCAAAGAACTTGAAAATAATGTCTTCATTTTCCAATTTTTTCATTACCTTGACGTGGACAGAGTATTGCGGGATGGTTCATGGAATTATCAACAAATTCCCCTTCTACTACAGCGACTACAACCGCATGAGAACCCTCGCCAAGTAGAGCTGGTAAGACTAGAATTATGGGTTCAAATTCATAATATTCCTAATGGCTTTATGTCAGAAAGAATTGCAGTGGATGCTAGCAACTATATTGGAAAACACGTGGAATCAGACCCACGAAACTTCTCGCATATTTGGAGAGACTTTATGTGTATTCGGGTGACACTGGACATCCGAAAGCCCCTAAAACGGAAGCTATCTGTGAAGAGGCCACAAGGGGAAAAATTATGTTTAGAATTTAAATATGAAAGACTGAATACATTTTGCTACTTTTGTGGTATTATTGGACACACTGATCGGTTTTGTCATCTTATGTATGAACATCCACAAATTCCCAGAGAACGATTTGCGTATGGCCCATGTTTAAAAGCGGAATCCAGAAAAACATCCCAGGTCAGAGCTAGATGGTTAAGGTCGGAACATGATACGACAACCCACAAAGACAATCATACTGACGCTTCGACGATATCTGATCAAAATTCGGCAATATCTACTAACATGGGAAAGCCCAGTATTACAGCCGAAATTAAGGGGATTCGAATTCCATATCCCAATCAAATCAGTATTGGATCACGGACTCATAATGAACAACATCAATCAGAGAGTGTAACCATGGTAAATCTCGATAACGTTGAAATTTTGCCATATACAGCAACTGACACAATCACTCTATTGGATCCTAAACGCAGGCGTTTTCAAGAAGAAGTGGCACTTAAACATGTTGACATGGAGGAGGAATTTATCCCGAGTACCTTTGTGGCTGGGTCAAAAAACTTGAATTTGGTGGGCTTTGTTTTCGAAGCCCACCGCAATCCATGAGTACCCTAAGTTGGAACTGTCGGGGGCTTGGGAGCCCTCGAACATTCCCAGCTTTAAAAGACTTGGTATCCGAAAAGAGGCCCAATTTTATTTTCCTTATGGAAACTAAAATTAATAGAGACAAAATTTTATCACTTAAAGTCAAGCTAGACTTTACTGGTATGTTTGCGGTTGACCCTAGTGGAACCAGGGGAGGTCTGGTTTTATTATGGAAAGACAAAGAAATGGCCCAATTAATAAGTTACTCCCAAAATCATATTGACGTAATGGTCTGTATGGAAGGTGTTAAACGTTGGCGTTTAACTAGCTTTTATGGGTTTCCAGAACGTCACAACAGATGACTGGGCTGAAATTTGCTTCGACAGCTTTGGGATAGGTCGGCATTACCATGGTGTGTCATTAGTGACTTCAATGACATTATGTTCCTCTCCGAGAAGCAGGGCAATAATCCACATCCTAGAGTACTGATGGAAGGTTTTAGACAAGCGTTAATGGATTGTCACTTACACGATTTTGGGGGCTAAGGGTTCACTGTTCACTTGGGAGAATCGAAGAAATGAGGTTAAAATTGTAAGGGAGAGGCTGGATAGGGCGGTAGGAACAACAGATTGGTCTTCATCGTTCTTGATGGCACGAGTTTCTATTCTCCAGACTGAATCCTCTGATCATCTACCCATCTTTCTATCATTGGGTATTCAATTGAAGAAATATGTGGATAGACATTTTAGATTTGATAATGCATGGACCACAGAGGATGAATGTCGATAGCGGATAAGTAAGGGATGGTTGAAAGGCTCCTACTATTCCCTCCAAGACAGACTTCGTTCTCGTTCCCAAGATTTGCAAATTTGGGCAAAATCGCGGAAGCAAGAGAAGTATACATCAGGTCAAATCAATTCTAATCCAGGGCTGTTAAAAAAGGGTCGGGGATGGGCAAGATATACATATTTGGAGAGACCCTTGGCTAATGGATGATGGAGACCCGTATATACCCTCATAATACAAAGAGCATATTGAAATTGTAGCTGAGCTTATTAGGGACAATCGATGGAATGAGGAAAAGATCAGACACGTCTTCAATCAAAGAGACACAGAATTGATCCTACAGATCCCGCTCAGCTTCTTAAGGTGCAAGGATGATTGGCTTTGGAGCCTTAACAATCAGGGTGAGTACAAAGTTAAAGAAGGGTATCGAATAGGTATGGAGGGCGTGAATCTAGAACTTAGAGAAACTAGTTTTCCATGGGAGAAGATTTGGCAACTGCATATCCCAGGTAAAGTCAAATTATTTATCTGGTGCATTTTGAGGAATGCACTTCCATGTAGAGAAAATTAAAAAAAAAGACACATTGACATTGATGACAATTTCCCGTCATGCGGTAAAGCAACAGAGGATGAACATCATTTATTTTTTCATTGTGACACTACTATTTCTGTGAGGCGTGCTTACTCTATGGACTGGAACGTGTCTCCTACTGCCACACTGCATCATTGGCTTGCATCGATTATGGCTGACTCTACAAAGGCACAGAAGGAGGAGATCTACATGATTATATGGAGCTTGTGGACCATACGAAATGAAGTTGTATGGCAACAAAAAACATAGGACCCATCCTTTATTATTCATAGAGCCACAACAACACTTCTAGAATGGCAGACTGCCCAAAACAGGAAACACAACACATCCTCAAAGCATCAACACTCTCCATCAAAATGGCAAGCTCCACAACTGAACCATTTTAAATACAATGTAGATGTGGCGCTTTTATCTTCCAGATTTTATGGATTAGGAATGGTAATTTGAGATTGGAAAGGGATAAACTGTGCTGGAAAGTTAGTGATTTTACTGGGATGGAGGGATCCTCTAATTGGTGAAGCATTATGTTTTCGAGAAGCTCTAAGCTGGATTAAAAGCTTCTCGTTCTCTCCAATTTATGTGGAGACGGATTGTCAAATAATTACTCGATTCCTGACATCTACACATAACTTTCCTTTTTATTTTTCGATGATTATCTAGGATTGTAAATGTTAGGCCCCGTTTTCGAAGCCAAACAATCACGTCGAATATCATAAACATAAGACGTGAGCATATTTCGTATAGGGATTTTTACCTTGGAATCTCTTTCACCCTCATCGTTTCATTCTCATTCTCATAACATCTCAAGCCACAAAGGTGAGCCCACACGACGAAATCATAATAATCACAATTGACTTCTTTAAAATGGTAGCTCTTAGTCTCTAATTTATTTTGAAACAAGAAAGACCTCAATCGGAGCTCTATAGCTCAAGATATGCTTAAGAAAAGCCTAAAGTATATTCTTAATCTAGTTATGCTCTTCCAACTGATCCCTAATTGTCTTTCCATCAATCTTTTCAATTCAAAACCAAAAGCTATCAATTTTTGTGGGAAGGTAGGACAATGTGTTAGAAATCTATTGCTTTAAGAATCACTTAATTTGGAGGTCGGATGATGAAGTTATGGCCAAAATAATCCAACATGTTTATGTCCTTAATCATTTTGTACATGCCTTGGTGCAATTGCCATAACTTTTTCTACAGATGTCGGATTGATTTCATTTTTAGACAGTTAGAAAGAACACTTCGAGTTCTAATACTTTTATCAAAACTCGAAGCAAGATTTTGCTTTTAAAAGGGTCAAAACTGTAATTTACTTTAGTTGTCCCGTGAATGTCCGTTTAACGGACATAGACTAGCTTGAGAGCCATTTTTCACCCGAGAAGGTTCGTTTAACGGATACTAATGTCCATTTAACGGACATGCACTGGGCTGGGGGCTCTTTTTTGCCCGAAGAGGTCCTTTTAATGGACCTAAAGTCCGTTTAACGGACATATGTCACCCAAAACTTCCTCTAAAGCCTCTCCAATGGTTCCTACATCTATTCTAACGTCATATTCGCTCATAATCTTCCTAAATTCACTTCTTCTAATGTAATATCACTCCTTAAACATTCAATTATCAATTTGAGTGCATTAAACACCCAAACCTCAACTCAAATAACTCATAACATACACAAATTCTCATCATTCTCTATAGCTGCCATGTTCATACCTTCTATGTAGCATCATCTCTTCTAATGCTCATATCTCTCAACTCCAATACCCAAAATTTGCATACTTTATAGGTTAGTGGGATCATAGTTATTTTCTTAGTATTGTATTTAGATGACATATTGCTAATAGAAAATGATGTACCGGTCATGCAAAAGACAAAGATTTGGCTATCTGAACAGTTCTCCATGAAGGATTTGGGAGAAGCATCTTACATTCTTGGAATCAAGATCTATAGGGATAGATCAAGGAAGCTGCTAATGCTTTCCTAATCTATGTACATTGATACTATCTTAAAAAAGTATCACATGAAAAATTCCAGAAAAAGTTATCTACTGATAGACACTGAAATTTCTCTTAGTAGGGAGGATTGTCCTAAAACCCTAGAAGAAAGAGAGCACATGAGTAGGGTTCCACATGCCAGCGCAGTCGGAGCTATCATGTATACCATGACATGTACAAGACCTGATATAGCTTACGCACTAGAAATAGCGAGCAGGTATCAAGGTAACTCAGGTGAGGAACATTGGAAAGTGATTAAAACCATCCTTAAATACTTGAGAAGAACTAAGGACCAATTCCTCATATACGAAGATTATGAATTAAAGCTAATAGGCGACACTAATGCTAGCTTTGCATCAGATAAGGATGATAGCAAATCTACCTCTGGTTATATTTTCACCTTGAATAGAGAAGCAGTGAGTTGGAAAAGTTCCAAGCAAGCTACTATAGCTGATTCAGTTATTGAAGCAGAATACAGAGCTGCATGTGATGTAACTAAGGAAGCTGTTTGGATGAAAAAGTTCTTAACTAAACTTGGTGTGGTTCCTTCGATAAAGGAAGATGTTCCATTATTGTGTGACTATATCGGTGCTATTGCACAAGCTAAAGATCCATACATGTTTTGCAAAAGTTTCATCTAATTAGAGAAATTGTTGAGCGTGAGGACGCTCGAATTCAAAAGTTTAAAGGAAAGGAGAATGCTGCAGATCCCTTCACTAAGACACTTGGATCAAAGGAGTTTGATAAGCACAAGTGGAAGATAGGATTGAAGTTCATGATTGATTAGGTATAGGTCAAGTGGGAGATTGTTGGAATTATGCCCATGACCCAATCGTTATGTAATAGATTGAACATTTTTTATTTTTGTAATTATTAACTTTGTTTACTAACATTGCAAATGATTATATTATCATATTATGTTTATTGTTTTTTATTCATACATATTATGTTTATTGTTTTTTATTCTAATATGATAAGTCCTTGATTAAATTTATGCATTTGCCATGATAATGGAGATTATGATAATGAGAGTAAAGTCTTTAGGGTTTAATCTAAAAGTGTTCTTGATTATAGGAACATCAAGTAAGGACTTTAATGATTCGGTTAGATCAATATGTATGTAATAGTATCTATTGGATGGATATTAGTAGATCTCATTTACTAAGTTACATATATAGATGATGCATATGGAGATATGATAATTGAACTAACCAAACTGAGAATTCCTAAGGTTAATATTACCTATGAATTGTCAAGTGGGATATTCTCATAAGGATTTAAATGTATATTTTTCCTTTGACCTAAGTTTATCATAGTAATCAATAGGTCACTTATTATGTTTTGATGTCGAACACCTAATATGTAAAAATGCTAGTTGAATGATCATTGGATATAATTAAGTACCTATCTGATTATTGGTGAGTCAAGATGGGATTCATTGACTCTAGGTAATGAGCTTGAGCTCTATGTTGTCATTGATCTTAATTGTTGTTTCAAGACCTTGGCCAAGATGATTGAATAAGTGAGGAAAATGAGTTTCTTAAGTCATTTACCAGTCATTAATGATCGACATGTAACATAGTTGGTTATCTAATAGGGTTTGACAGTTAAATCATATTTTAGGATAATCCGGGGTTGTAATGATGGAAGTTAATAATATATTATCCTTAACCAGTTTCTGTCTTTGTAAGATTGTTTACTTCACACTATCTGGTCAATGAGGAGTGTTGTTAGATGTCAACCTTGATTAGTAATTAATTGGATTAATTACTACCGGCTTAGTGATGAATCTATGTGGTAGCACACTGACGAGAGTAATATTTCCTGTTTATGATTATTTAATTTATTATGAGTTAATTTATTAAATAATCTATATGGCATATTATTATATTTTTGCTAGTACAGAAAATATAATTAATATTAGAAATTCTTTTGGTAAGTTATATCAAGTGTTGAAAGCGGGACGTATTTTTCGATGTGGAGTGCATAGAGACTTCGTATTTTCGAAGTTCATTATCGATTAATCCTCACAAATTTCAAGTATTTATTTTTGCATGTTCTTACTATTAATATATTTGTTAAACGCAATAAATGAATATATAATTGCAGTTTTTATTTCCGCTGCATATGCGATCCTTCAAGCTAATCACAAGTTAACATCACACATGAGAACACGTTGGTTTCTCTAAACTCTGGAAAATTCTAAACTACCATGTTCTGACTCTTTAGCACTCTTCTTTGGTGTTTGTACCTTCGTTCGATCTGGAGATACTAGGTACATAACTAGTCTATCTCATCTTTTGTATATTTTGTAATAGTAAGCTATAGTTAATGGAATATTTTCATTTATAAAAAAAGAGATCGTGATGATAGATGACATAGTTCCCTTGTACCTAATAAGCTTCAACTTTCCATGAACCGCCGCTGATGACCTTACGCCCGCACTGATCTATGAGCACGTTCTGTTAATTCACGTCTGCTCCTTCAAGTCAATGGCAAGCGCCATCCGAGCCCCAGCGTACTTTTCCTTACTTAAGAAAGACTTATCCACTCTTAGCCAACCATAAAAAACAAAGTCGAAATTTCTCCGATGCTCAGTATATATATATATATATATATATATATTGCCGTTCAAAGTCTCAAAGTCTTTCTTATATATATATATATATATATATATAAGAAAGACTTTGAATGGCAGGTTAACAATACGATTCCAAAAATAGAAATAGGTTGATATATAGATTAAAAGATATCGATTTATATTTATGAAAAACTTACCAATCACCTTTTTAAAAAAATTTATAAAACAAAAAACAAAGAGTTATATTACACCCAATAAATTTATAAAACAAAAATTTTATATTACACCCAATAAATTTGTTAATATGATCAAGTCTATGGTAAGATCATAAAATAATTAAGGGTCTATATATTTTTATTTGAAATAATTTTAAAATAAAAACTAATTAATTATAGTAAAATACGTTCTAAAACTCCGATTCAGAGGTGAGGTGAATGAATGTGAAACTGGAAAAATAAATTAGCCATACATAGTTCTATGTATGCATAGAAATTCTACCAGCAGCCATTGGAGTTCCTGTAAAATGGAACCCCTGAGTTTGCATCCTTTTGTTGACCAAAAACAAAGTTGAAGTTTCTCCGAACTTCAGTTTGTGTGAATTGTCACTAGTCCTAGCTCTTCCACTTGTTAATTTAGCCATCTCTATCCTCGTCTGACGAATGACGTGTGTGGATCATCTGTTCCGCCAGATTTATATAAGAAGAAAGAAAGAGCAGAGATTTTTTCAAGTAGAGTCACTGATTATAGAGAGAGCATGGATACGAGGTTGTTTGAAGTCTCTTTTGCAGGGAACGTGGTGGCCCTTAGAAATTTGCTGGAACAACATCCGGCGATTTTAGATAGGGTGCCCCTGTTCCCACCCGCTTTTGTTGAGAACCCTTTGCATATTTCTTGTTTAAGAGGACATGTAGATTTTGCTAGAGAAATTTTAAGTTTGCGTCCAACTTTTGTCCAAGAAATAAACCAAGATGGTCATACCCCTTTGCATTTGGCTTCTTCCAAAGGGTATATAGATATCGTTAAACTGATTCTGAACTTTGGAAACCAGAATTCATGTGTCACCGATCTTTGCGTGAACAAAGATCCGTATCTTAGAACCCCACTTCATTGTGCGGTTATCACAGGTAGAGTCGACATCATAAATGAGTTGCTTAAAGCATGTCCGGAGTCTGCCTCGGAAGTGACTGTTCAAAATGAGACAGTGCTTCACCTTGCTGTCAAGTACAACCAACAACATGTGTTTCGATTTCTTGTTGGAGGAGTATGCAATACTGAAACACTCTTAAATTATCGGGACAGCGATGGCAATACAATATTGCATCTGGCAACAATTCGAAAACAAATTCAGGTAATGCTTTTCTACTTCAAACTATTACTGGTGCAAGCAACAACATATCTCAAACATTGACATGAGCATGAACCAATTGGTGCAGACGATTGAGTTCTTATACAGGCAAGCCAACTTGAACGTCAATGTTCTCAACTCGAGGGGTCTTACCGCATTAGATCTTTTAATGATTGGTCCTCCTAGTTCCTGTGACACTGAAATTGGAGAGAAAATTCGATCAGCAGGAGGCGGAC
>JANKOE010000005.1:68188373-68209963 GCA_026284465.1 Erythroxylum citrifolium | reverse complement strand
GATTTCACCGCAGTGGATAATCGCTTCATGGATCCGAACGGTAACACACAGCTCAGCCAAAATCCGGCTGAACCAGTAAAGTTGAGACTTTGAGAGCTTTAGAAGTGACGAAAATGGATATACATTCGGCCACTGACATTATTTAGCCTATAGGATATAGGAATTATAGGGATCCCTAGGCACGGAGACTTCCTCCTACCTGAAGAGAAGCTTTTGACTCTTTATCATATGGTTGGCCCCATTTGTTTGACTATTATAGGACCATCTCATGTGGGTGGGGTAGGGTATTCGTAGCCCTAGCTAACAGCAAACCTTTTGTTTTCAACATTTTTACGCCACCGATATGTCATAATTGACTACTTTCCTCTGTTAGCTCAACTAAACTTCTTCTCTCTCTTCGAAGCGCTGCATAAACTCAGGATTTCTTGGTGTACATGCATGTCATCCCCTACCAATAATCAAGCACAATCTTAATTGCTCTCGCAATGGTAACTCGGAATCCAAAATGCACTTGATTATGGTCAAGGTTGTATATGATTCCTTTGTCTCTCTATAGCTTCAGTCAGCTCTTTACAATTTCTTTACAATCTTTATTGAAAACCAGCAAAGTTTAATCAAAATTAATTTAACATATCTTTTCTATTTGATATTTTACTTAAGTATAAATTTATTGTTTATTTGGGGCATTTATTTCCTTAAAATTTGATTGATTTTGATTCCTTTTTTGTTTAATCATTGCAATTTAAATTTATTTAAAAGATTAATTCAATTAAGTTATTTTCATATAAATAAAAAAATTAGGTACTGTCATATATATATACATAATTTCAAATACCTAGTGATATTTCATATATATATTATAGAATAAATATACAAAATAACATTGTCCAATATGGATAAGGTTCTTTAACGAGTATATAATGATAATGTTCACGAGTATTAATAAGTCAAACTTTCAGACTTGATTCATTTATTAAATGAACGTTAGCCTCAGATGAACTTGAGGGAGACCTTACAAAGAAAGCAGCCGACCCTTACTATATTGGAAAAGAGAACGTTTGGGCACAGTAAAGAAACAGAACTTTTAATCTTCATCTTCTTCACATATGTATAGTTTGGGTTAATCACATATGTATAGTTTCCGTAAATTATCGCCGAGTCATTTTCATAATGTTAATGGTAAAAGTAAATTATTAATGGTCTTGCGAAAATGAATGTTTAATCCTTTCGAATAAAAAGATTAAGGTGACGTTTGGTTTGAGGGTTTAGAAATGAAAGAATGGAATAATTGTAAAAAGTGGTGTTTATTTTGGAGTTTTCAATTCCAGGAGAATAGATTTGTCCCATTAAATTTGAGAATCTACTAAACTCACCAAGAAGGTTGGTATTGAGTTTTTATTCCAATCTAAATTTTTATCATGTTTATTTTTTACTCTTTTATCCTCATCTTTTGCCCTACCATCCTCTTTACTTCCTTATCGCCTCTCAATTCCTTACGATCTCCCACCCTGCTTTATCGCGTCTCATCAACAAAAGAATTTTTTGTTCTGCGCGTCTAGGTATATTTTCTGAAATCCCTCTTTTTAATTTGATGTTAAATGAATTGGATAGAACCTGGTTTCATCTCATTGTAAATGAGACTTTTGCTCCTTTTTTCTTATACATTCTCCTTTTATGATTTAATTAAGAGAATAACTAATCTGCTATATGGTTTGATGATGTGAAAGTACATATGGTTATAGATTGAACGAGAATCATGAAATCAATCTGCTCCTTTTTTTTCCTTATAATGCTCGAAAATTGTGATAAATTTTTTTGACAAAACTGATTATTTTTTTTTACAAACATATAGAGATAGCCCCAATAAACATATGAAGGGCAAATTATTTTCATTTTTATTGAAGGAAAAAATGCTATTGTATTATCTTTTATTCTCATTAATACAACAAACCAAACAATATTATTAGTATTAATACAAAAACTCAAGTTACAAACTAAACATCTTTTTTATTTTTATTTTTCATACCCATCCCTATCCACTTCTACTAGTATACCCATGTCCATAGCCAACCTTTGCTCAAACCAAGCGCGTAGTAATAATTAATAAGATGAACTAGCTAAGTTTAACTTACAAATAAATGAGTGGTTTGAGTATCTAATCAGAAGCATAATAAGGAATCAAATGGGGGCACTTAGGCTTTATTTTACTTGTTTAGGGGAAGATAGTAGTATTGGAGACATAATAAATGATTTTACCTTTCATGTTCGTGGTAAATTAACTATACAACTTTGGCACCTTATTAGGCCCCAGTTTATATTCATCACTATACACTTTTATATTAATTAGCTTCTAATCTCCCTTTTGGGGACAATATAAAATCCAAAAGAGGACTATTTTTCTCAATTTTTGTAATGGCAGATTGGTCCATCTCCATCCATCCTGAGATGTGAAAGTCAAGTTCGTGACGAAAAGCTAGCCTCGAGACTATTTACCCTTTGTTTCCTTTGTCCTTTTTGGAGTGTGCAGTGCTTAAACTACTTTGAATTTGCTTGAATTACGGAACGAGGAATGGTCTATTATAAGCATTATATAGGAACAAGAAAGTTTCTGTCTTCAATTACGGAAATTCCTATCCATGCACAAAAGGGAAGAAGACGGGGAAACCGGAGGTTCATAAAATAAGAAGCTCAATGAACACTTTCCGGCATGTCCCTACTTTTCATTTACAAATCTCCTTTGCAGATTTCTAAGTTTTTGATTAGAGTAGAAGCATAGATCATTAGTTAAGGGCTCTTTTGATTTTATTTATATTTTTTTACTTTTGGTTTCGTAATTGGTTTTTGTTCTTTTAAGTAAATAAAAACTTATTTAATTGTTAATATCTACCTAGTTATGTTTTGTTACTAAAGATAGAAATATTTAATATAATCATTTAAAAATAACATTATTTTTTATTATGATATAGTTATATAAAGTTAACATCCTCAGTGCACAAGCAAAGCGGCTTTGCGGGGTCTAGGAAAGGTCATCAATTGTGCACTCTTATCCATGTATTTTTACGAAGAGGATATTTCTGTAATTTAAACCTGTAACTTTCTGATCATAAATGAGTAGTTTTTATAATATAGTTATATATGATTGCTAATTGTTAAAAATATTATAAAAATAAATAAATTATAATTATCATGTAATACATATTTTAATAAAAATAATTTCGTATAAATATGATATGAATATTTAAATTTTGAAAATATTTTTTTCTTATTCTAAGCTTTGAAAAAATATTTTTGAAAATTTATATTATTTATTATGGAATAATTAAATTATGATTTTTTTGAAGTAATAATTAAATTATGATGGACATAAATTTTTATTAGTAATTAAATTTAAATTTTATTTTAATTGACATAAATTCTGCAAATTTCATAAATTTTGAAAACAAAAACAAAAACTGAACGTATAACTTAAATTGTTTTTTAAAAGAAAAAGCTAAATTGAAGGATTTCAATGTATCACAAAGATTTATTAGAAGGATGAGCTGTATAGAAAAGCCACAACTTTGCAAAAAAGTTCAATGATAACAACGCTTCCAAATTTTATCAATTAAACATTTGATATTTATCATTATATTAATATTTAAATGATGTTAAATTCTTTTTTTTATTTTTACTAATAATACGTGACATAAAACTTTATATGAAGAGGAACCTACACTTGCTACCATTTGGATACATACTGAATAAACCTTTTAGCCTCATATCTCTCCACTCCACGAACTCGACCATCCCAAAAGGGGCTTTATATGCGTAGATGATAAGCTAGTAATATAATTAAGAATTAGATGTTTAATTGATAAATTTACAATTAAGATCATTAAATTTTAAAAAATTCTAACTTCTCATAATTTGTCTTAATTGTTTAATCAATTATTATTAAATCTTATTTGGATTTATATAAAATTTTGTTTTTATGATATTACAATTCCAATTCCATCATAATATAACTAACCAAATCGATTAGTTATATTCTAATAGAACAAAATTATAATGAATCTAACAATTAAAGATAATTCAACCACACATTCATACTTTTGTATTATGCATATACTTGATTAGCTGTTGCACCACATAAACTCCATAATACAGGCCAGACTTCCAACATCTACACATAATCTGCACTCAACATCCAACAGACTTCCAAGCTTTAACCACGCAAACCTGCAGGCTTTACACGTATCCATGCACACTTGACCGGAGACTTAACCACGCAATAACTTGACACAAGCTTTCCTATTTGAGACAGGGAATTAACTACTTACAAGATGGATCCCACCTCCGAGACCTGGTCATCTATGGATTCGTCGTCGGATCATTGCCATAAGACTGCCTTGGAATGCTATGGTGATTATTGAGATCAGGGTCACCAACATTACCGTCCCTATTTTCTGCCCCCGCGTTGCCCTTTTCCTTGCTTTGCGCCGTCGTTGATGATTCACCGTTGGAGTTGCCTTCAATCAATACCAGCCTCCTAGTGGTGGCACAAGTCAAATCCACCGTAACAAGAAGCACAAGCACCAACAAGAAGGATGTTAGCTTCATGATTTTGAGTGAGAGTGAGTGCGTGAACCTGATCCTGATCCTGATCCTTACATAAGGGACGCAGAAGCCTGGCTAGCTACTTATAGAAAGGAGCAGAGTGGGCGTAAAGGTTTTTAAAATCTGATTGTGGACTTTCCATTAACGTGAATAATAGCGTAACTGAGTTGGTGTTGCACTGTTAATGATATTTTCAGAGACAAAAACATAATGCTGCACTTTGTTTCATCTCCGAATGAGAAAGAACCACCTTATCATGATGGAGGGCCAACCAAATGCACTTTACTGATGTGCTTATAGCAAGAGATATATCCTCAATCCTTCCAATAAATCTGATAGAGACGAAAACAATAATATAAGCTCACATTATCGGCCATAAATTAGGAAGCCATGACGATATTAATCCAGTTCTTGATCTCAGCATGATATGTTTAGTTTTTTCTTGGTTAGCATAATTAATATCAGATCCATCATCAGTGAATTTGTAATTATAGGTGAGTGTCAATTCATATATAAGAAAGTTACATAAGATTTCATATAAAGTGGAGTGTCAAATCTCATAAATCTGCCATGACAGCATCCACCTTCATTGCAGTAGCTAAAAATCTCAAAACGCTGCACGTTATTTACCAAACTTGTGTTGGTATTTTATCTTATTACAATGCTGATTGTAAGACATAACAGCTGTACGTTTAAGAAATCTGACATCTGTACCACATATAACGACAGCTCACTTCCAAATTCATGTTGTTTTCTCCCACGGTTCGCGGCTCGAGTCTAGATTCTTCTAAACGTGTTTCTTCTCGTACTTTACATGATTATAAAAAATCAAGGTTCTGTGTACCGATGCTCTTGACTGAGAATCCTCTGTTTCTTGTTGTCGAAACTGAAAACAGAGCTAAGTCCAATGAAAATTTTACAAGACGACTTTAATGTTCCATTGAAGTGCACCTTCTCATCATAATTCCTGCAAATAAACCAAGACTACGATGAAACAAAAAGCTGGACACCTATTCCTTTTGTCGATTACCAAGAAAAGACAGAATAAATGGAATAATTCATAAGCAAATACACTTATCTTCAAGTTCTTTCGATTAACTACTCTTGTTGGCCAACTCTAAATTTGTTGAAGAAAACTCGAACAATATGGTTTTCATGAATTGAATATTAGGACAAGACAAAATCCCGCCAGATCATCGCCAAACAGTCAATCTTTTGGGTGAGACGTGTGCGTTTCGATATGTGTTCTTTCTGGAATAAAATAATAAAAAAGCTATGAACTGGGTAGTCGGTGCCCATTATCTTCTGTTTCTTAGCAAGCACTGGTTGTGTCCTTTCTTGGGTTCATATGTAGATATGCCAAATTAAATAAGAAACTTGTAGGAAGCCTGCACCAAATAGAAAACAAGGACATGGTAGAAAGATGCTTCCAAGCATGTGACTTGTTATTTCTTGTGCCATTCTTTCTCAAGCCTTGCCTTGCGTGCCACTTTATAAATGTGCAAGCATAGAGATTTACCACTAGCACACAACAGATCTCTCGTCATCCAATATTCTACCTATTGTTCCCTGCTCTTCCTTTCTCGAAGTCCCTTGTTCAGACACGAACATGAAGCAACAAATTACATGTTCATTCTTTTCTAGCGCTCTAGTAATGTTGCTACTTCTCTTGTCACACACCTCAACATCAGCCATAGCTGGGGAAGTTGGTAAGCTAAAGGACATCATATGATTAATCGTTGAAATTTCTGCTACTGCTCATTCGATTTTAAAGAAACTTCGAAAATCTATAGTATAATGTGTAAACATTTATATGATGCAGAGGATGAGAAGGAGTTTGATTACATTGAAGGGAGCGAGAAGGGACCGAGACACTGGGGAAAGCTTAACAAAGAATGGGCGGCATGTGAGGCTGGAAATCTGCAGTCTCCCATTGACATGTCGAGCCAAAGAGTGAAGGTTATCAAGAAACCAGCTAAACTAAACAGGAATTACAAGCCCAGTAATGCAACTGTCAAGAATCGAGGGCATGACATTTCGGTAAGGAAGTCAAAAGTCCTTTGTTACTTTGCTTTTATACGCTCAACTGTGGCTATCTGTTAACAGATCTTTAGTTTAAGTTAGCACGTACAGAAATTCCTAAAGAGTAGAGGGATTCAGAAATCAATACCATCTCATCATCTAAATTATGTTCTAGCCGACCTAGTGAACAGAACTCAACATTTTGAGGGGAAAAAACATCTTTTATCCTACATAATACATACAATTTGGAAAACCGCGTTCTCAGCACTGCAAACAGGGAAATGGAAATTGTTAATTCTAAGCTTAAAACGTTTAATTATTCTGTTCTTTACATACTTTATTAGTTGAAATTGTGTTATAGAATATCTGAAGTGTTGCCAATCTTATAAGTCCAATTCTGACTCTTTAATATCGGTTGCAGCTTCAATGGGAAGGACACAATGCAGGGTCAATAACAATTAATGGAACTGAGTACTTTCTCCAACAATGCCACTGGCACTCACCTTCAGAGCATACCATCTATGGCAGAAGGTCTGTACCCCGGTCTCTCTGTTCGTATTCAAAAAATTAAACAGCATCCTACCTAATCAAATTGTTTCCTTACATAAGGTATGACATGGAACTCCACATGGTGCACGAAAGCCCTGACCCCAACGTGAAGAACAAGATTGCTGTTGTAGGAGTCATGTACAAGATTGGTCACCGGCCTGATGCATTTCTTTCCAAGGTACAAATTCCTTGAATCTTTGATATCTCTCAATACTGTTAATTTGATGGACACTGGTGAGACTTAATGGCATTATCGACTCGTATCTGCTACTTTGACTCCTAATTGAAGTACTTCCCAAAATGGCTTCTAATTAGTTAATGGTATTCATCTTCTCAGTTGTTGGGTGATATAAAGTCCATGACTGACCAAAAGTTAAAGATACCAAAGGGAATAGTTGATCCCAAGGAGATAAAGGTTGGTGGGAAGAAATACTATAGATACATGGGTTCTCTCACTGTTCCTCCCTGCACTGAAGGTGTTATTTGGACCATAAGCAGAAAGGTAAAGCTCACACTCCCTCCTCAAGACACCTAATCTTTTCATTCTTACCTGTGCATAACAAGAAATTTGCTTACCTTGAATACTTTCAAATGCAAGCAGATACGGACCGTCTCAAAACAAGAAGTTACAGCACTCCGGGAGGCTGTTCATGATGTTAGTATACATGCTTCAATTTGTATAAAATCATGAATCATTTTACTAATGTTAGTGTCACTTGGAACACAAGTAACCTTTCTAGTTAATATGCAGCATGCAGAAAGAAATGCCAGGCCGGTTCAACCACTCAATGGGCGAGAAGTGGAACTCTACATCTCCAACCAAGAGTAGCCCTCCAGCTAGATAAGATCTTCTAAATGTCATCAGACACATCGTATCAAGTCTTGTGAATTCGCATCAACTCCTTGTCATTTTTGTTAGTCTTTACAGTTCGAATCCATAAGCTTTGAAGGAGTTGTAAGATTTTCCTAGAGATTGAGGAGTGCCTTGACTATTGGAAATTGGAAGAAGAACATGTAGAGCATGCAATTATTTCGCAGGAAGGAGATCCTTTAGAATTTCAACCATATAATCATAGATCCATTAGTTTGATTCGGACTTGGACAACGCAAAACAGCAAGAATAATTGAATAAACCATTTATAAGCTTTTCATGATCTAAGGCGAAAACATATGTTCCATTTTGCACACCTGAAACCCACAATAAAGGGTCACGGCAACTAATAAAACTCAAAAACAACATAACCATGGGGAAGACAGGAGGCTACCAGAAACGCATTGTAATAAATTTCAAGTGAATAGTGGATATATCGTAATTACAAGATTCAGCAAAATTGAGTTCCTTATATTTGATAGAGAAGGATTACGAAGTTGGATCGTTCAGAGTGAAATTTTTTTCATGTTGGACAAAACTCCTGCAGAATTAAAGGTTGGAATTACTACCATGCGTTTGATTGGAGAGTAGTTATCCTGGCATCAGTTATATCTAAGAAACTGGTTAACCATGCAAACCATCAATTAGGGTGAGTATCTCTTAGCATTGGAATAGAGGTTTGGCGATGACTTGTTTGATGATCCCATTGGTGAATTGAAGGAGTTGATGTTGAAACTTGAACTTACAATTTATTCAGCAAATCAAAGCCTTATATATGCAATTACATCAACAAGAAAAACATGACAAAAAACCACACGTTTCCACGACTAACAGTAACAGACCCCTATTTTAGCTCCAATACTATCCCATTTATTCATGAAGTGATCACATTCTTAAAACTAGAACAACACATAATAGTATAAAAACAACTTGACTGTTGATAGTAAAATATCTAACATTCCCTCCCTTAAACTAATCTTTCAAATATTAGGTTTATCGGGTACACTAAGAAATTTCCTGAGATTGACAAATGACACCATTTTGAGGGATTTGGTGAATATATCAGCAACTTGATCTTCACTTCTGCAGTAAGATCTCTTAGATCCATTACTTCTTTTCTAGTAAGATCTCTTAGAAAATGAAACTTCACATTAATGTGCTTGCTTCTCCCATGCAATGGATTTTTGGACAACTTTATAGCTGAATTGTTGTTACAGTAAATTGTTGTTGCTTCTTGTTGTTTAAGATGCAACTCAACTAGAATATTCCTTAGCCAAATCGCTTGAGAAGCACATGAAATGGCAACTACAAATTCAACTTTAGTTGTTAATAAGGTGACAATTGGTTGCTTCTTTGATAACTCTGGGACCGCTCCTGCACTTAACATAAAAACATAACCCTTCAACTACCGAAGGATCCATTTTACAGCTAAAAGATGCAATTCTTTTGGATTCTCCATGTTTTTGCCAATCAAGCTTACTTGCTATCAAATACATCAAACTTCCAACAATTTATTTGAAGAGAGTGCCATTAATCCTCCTTCCTTCAGGATCTTTTTAAAGCTTCAATCCAACATATGAAGGTGTCCTGATAGAATTGCAATTGCTCATTTGAAACCTGTCTAAAATTTCTTGTACATACTTCTTTCAACAAATAAATATTCCACCAATAGATTGCACTACTTCTATGCCAAGAAAATAATGCAATAGCCCAAGATCAAACATATCAAACTCAAGCATCATTGATCTTTTAAAAATTTCAAACAAGACTTTATCATTTCCCGAGTAAATTAAATCATTTACATATAAGCACACAACCAATATTTTCCCCCCACCTTCACATTTTGTATAAAGAGTATGCTCATATGGGCATTGTTGAAAACTTTCCTTTAGAAGTAGGCATATGTACAACTATACCAAGCTCTAAGTGCTTGTTTTAGTCCATATAAAACCTTTTTGAATTTGTAAGCTTTCTGCTCTTTACTAATTTTAACATATTCAGGAGGTTGTTCAATAAATACTTGTTATTGTAAAGAAATGCTTACTTCACATTTGATTCATAGATGGGTCATAACCTTTAAGCATCCAATGCAATCACCAATCTAACTATATCAAGTCTTGCAACAATAGTAAAAAATTTCTTGTAATCCACACCAAACTCTTGTTTGTAACCCTTCACCACCAATCGTGCCTTACACTTGTCACTTTCCCCATTCTCCTTTAGTTTATTTTTGCATTACCATTTAATATCAATCTCTTTTTTTTGCCCTTTTGGAAGATCAGTGAGTTCCCATATATCATTTTTTTTCAATGGCTACAATCTCATCATCCTTTGCTTTGCGCCATTTTGCATCTTTGACGACACTTTTAAAATTAGTTGGATCACAATCTGAAAATAAAGTAAGATGAGTGAGAGGATCAGTTTGATCTATTCCAGTTACATCATAATATGATATCCATACTAACCTTCTTCGAACACGATGAAGCGAGAATTAGCTACTGCTTCAGTTTGTTCATCCACTATTGGTGTAATTTTAGAATTTTCAAGGTTGCCAATTTGAAATTTTTCAAGTGTTGCAATTGCTAAGATAGGTTGTTGTTGGGGCTAATTCACTTCTTCACCAATTTCTTCATCAAAGCTTGTTATAATTTGGCCTCAAATAGCATTTTTATTTCGTGGCCATAATTGATTTTCATCAAAAACAACATCTTGACTGATGAGAATTTTTTGAGTGTTAGGATTATAGAGTTAGTAAGCTTATGATTGATCACCAAGAGAAATGCATTTCTCTCCTTTGTCATCTAGTTTCTTTCTCTTTTGATGCGGAACATGCCCATATGTGACGCACTCAAAAATTTTGAAATGATCTATAGTTAGTCGTTGTCCACTCCATGCTTCCTCTAGAGTCATGTTTTGAACTGCAAATGTGGGACTTCTGTTCAGAATGTGAATACTCCAATTGACTGCTTTAGGCTAAAAAGTTTAGGAGTTTCACTACTTGACAAAAGACTTCGCATCATGTTCATAATAGTGCGATTTTTTCTCTCACAAACTCCATTTTGCTAAGGTGAATAAGCTGTTGTAAGTTGCCTTTTAATTCCATGAAGCTAACAAAAAATTGCAAAATCATGAGAGTTACATTCTCACCCATGATCTAAATGGAGAGTTTTTATTGGGTTCCTACATCTTTGTCAACAAGTGCCTTAAAGCTTTTAAAAGCACACAAGGCATTGAATTTTTTCTGTAAAAAGTTACACCTAAAATTTTTCAGTATAATCATCAATGAAGGTAATTATGTGGCTTTTACCTCCATTCGAAGTTGGTGTAATGGGCCCACAAATGTCAGAATGAACAAGTTCCATTGCCTTGTTTGCTCTCCATGATTTTCCTTGTGGAAATGAGTTTCGATGTTATTTGTTAATAACACATTCTTCATAAATTTAAGAGGGAGGTGAAATTTAAGGAAGACCAATCTTCATATTCTTTTGTTGCAGGGTCTTTAATCCACCAAAAGTAAGATGGCCATAAAAAAAATGCCACATCCAATCTTTATCTCCTTATTTGATTAAGAAACATGATTGTTGCATATTATTTAGATAGAGACCAAACATTTTGTTCGTATTCATTTTAACATGAGCAGTTAAGCCTAAATTTTCATAATAAATACTATATACTCCTTATTTAACAACAATCTCATACCCTTTCCTTACAGTTGGCCAAGAATTAGAAGATTGGTCTTCAATTCTGGAATATAAAGAATATTAAAGATGGTTTGAATGTCATCCCTTTTAGTTTGAATCATTACCTACCCTTTTCCCATGACTGAAACTTTAGAGTCTCGATAGGATTCATCTAGAGTGGAGAAAGATGACTTGTTTCCAAACATACGGTTGCTGCATCTAGTATCTAAGTACCATAAATGTTGATGAATTTCCTCCTTCACTTGCTCCTTCACTTGGTAAGCCAATAATAAAGAGATTTCTTCTTCATTTTCTGCACAATTAGATTGTCTTCCACCATCTCTATTTAGGTTAGCTCGACATTCTGATTTATAGTGGCCATACCGGTGACATCTATAGCATTCAACTTTTGATTTGTTTGTTGACTTTGGCTTGGAGTTAGTTGAATGGTTGTTTTCATGGTTTCTTCCTCTTCCTTAACAATTGAGAGAATTTTTTTAAAATTTTCGTGTGAAAGCTTTCCACCACCATTATTGTTGCATCTACCCCTTCCTCTTCTATAACCACCACCTCATGCAAAAGAGTGATTGTCAGATGAGACTTGAAGAGCTTGCTCCTCCTTGTCTTGTCGATTCATTTTCTGCTCTTGAACCAACAATAAACATTCCAATTCACCAATTGAAAGTTCTTTAATATTATTAGATTCATCAATTGAACAAACAACATAATTGAATTTTAATGTCATGGTGCGAAGAATCTTCTCAGTTATTGTGACATTTTCCAATTTTTTGCCATGAATTCGCATTTTATTTGCTATTGCCATAGTCCATGGGAAGTAATCTAAAACTGATTCTCCCATCTTCATCTTTAAAGTCTCAAAATCAGTACAAAGTGCTTGTTGTTGTCTTTTTACCTTTGGGGTTCCTTGATACTTCTTCTTCATAAAATCCTAAATATACTTGAAAGTGTCTTTGCAAAGAATGGTTTTCAAGATTGAACGATCAATTACTTGGAAAAGATAATTTTTTTACTTTGAGATCTTTCAACTTCAATGTTTCATATTATGTCTTTTGAGCATCTGTGAGGACAACACCTTCTGCGGGTTCTGCTACTCCAAAAATAACAACTGTCCAATATTCTTTGGACCTTAAGAAATTCTTTATAAGCATGCTTCAGTGGTTATGATGACCATCAAGACATGATATGGCTGGCTACACAAAATTAGATTTTGTAGCAATTGTTGTGAAATACAACTGCTACTTTTATTTCTCTCTTACCTTACGTGTTTCAATCTCTATAGTCTCTTACAATCTCAACTCACCAAGCTCTGATACCATTGTTGAAACTTAAACTTACAATTTATTAAGCAAATCAAAGCCTTATATAGGTAATTACATTAATTAAAAAAACGTGATAAAAACCACACGTTTCCATTGACTAACAGACTCCTATTTTAGCTTCAACAATATCCCATTTAGTCATGAAGTGATCACATTCCTAAAGACTAGGACAACACATAACAACATAAAAATAACTTGACAGTTGACAGTAAAATTTTTGACATTAAACAGACATCATCGGTGAAAGATTACTATTCAAGATTTAGTTTTTTGTCACACAAATTGGTAATTCTCAAATTTTATTTAGTAAGCTTGTTTTTAAGGGATTAAAACTAGAGATAGAATACTCAGTTAAGTTGTTTAATCCAAGACACCTCAAACAAGCTTATGAAGCTACTAAAAAACAAAAGTGTTGATATTTCAACATTGTGCAACAACTTATAAGGGACAATGAATAAATTATAAAAACAAGGTATAGGCCATTAAGGGGTGTTAAGTAGACCTACAATCATTGAAAATGATGTTAAGGTAATAAAATCAACGAGTAGCATGGAGATTGATAAGAGGAGAGCTAAAGGATTATGTTTTTGGTGTGATGTCAAAATCACACCTAGACATAAATGCAAAAAGAAGAAATTTTCATATGTATGTAGTACAATATAGAGGAGAAAGAAGATGGAGAAGTGGGCGCAATGATATTTGATAGTCAGCACGTGATTTTCACACAGGTTATGACATTTACAATCGCTGCTTCTTATAAACAAATGAAAGTGAAAGGAGCCTTTAATCAGAAAATAGTTTATATATTTATTGATGGAGATAGAACACATAATTTTATTGACGAGGCTTTAGTTAAAAAATAAGAAAGAGTGGTTGAAAATATTGATCCAATAATAATTATAGTAGGATGGGGGTTGAAAATTTGGTGTAATCAAAGATATAAAAATATGAAGTGGATGATGAATGGTCATTGGTTCCAATTTGATGCTTTGGTCATTAAAATAGGGGAAATGATAGAGTATGTGGAGTTTAATGGCTAGCTAAGCTAAATGATATGGTATTCTATTCAAGAAAGGAACTATGATGTTTGATTGGAAGAGAAAAAGAGTGAAGTTGATTGTAGGTTGTAAAGAAAAAGCTAAATAGATGTTGAGTGGGTGTTTGGAGAAAAACAATAATGTTATTTGTAAATTTGTCTTGATGTATCAAGAAAGTCAATTGAGATGGAATGCATTCGATGGAAGTAATAAGAATAAATCACTAAGGTGAGGAGTATCAGAAACAATTAATACATAATTTGTTGAGGCAATAAAGATGTTTTTATGGAACCAAATAGCTTACCCCTTAAACGAAAACGTGATCATAAAATAGTGTTAAAAGAGGGAACAAAAATGATAAATATCAAACCACGGAGATAAACAGGGTTGCAAAAGAGGGCTATTGAGAAGTTAGTAAGGGATATATTGAAACAATGAGTAATTAGAGAAAGCGTCAAACCATTTTCATCTCCTATTATTTCGTTAAAGAAGAAGGATTAATGATATAGAATATGTGTAAATTGTAGAGCTTTAAACAAATGTGCTATCAAAGGAAAATTTCTTATTCTACTGATTGAAGAGTTGATGGATGAATTGGGAGCAGCTAGGGTCTTTTTTCAAAATTGGATCTTAGAGTTGAGTGTCATTAAATCATGATGTTCGATGGAGATATTCAAAAGACTAATTTTTGAACTCATGAAGGCCATTATGAGTTCTTAGTTATGCCTTTTGCTTAACCAATAATCTAGCAATATTTCAAAGATTGATGAATTCCACTTTTAAACCATTCTTAAGTAAGTTGTTGGTATTTTTCAATGGCAAATTGGTATAAAGTTCCTCTTTACAACTTCATTTAAAGCATCTTTAAAAAGTGTTACACTTACTAAAAGAACATAAGTTATTTGTTAAGAATTGTGTTGCTTTGGGGTTGAGAGAGTATAGTATCTTGGACATTTTATATCAGTTGAGGAAGTTTCAATAGATCCTAAGAAGGTTGAAGCTGTTTAAACATGGCAAGTTCAAAAGATGTTGAAGCAACTCAGGAGATTTCTAAGATTGAAATGTTATTATTGTAGGTTTTACATGGATTATGGTCAAGTAAGTAGGCCATCAACAACGTTGTTGAAGAAAAATGCCTTTAAGAGGAAAAAAAAAGCTCAATATGCTTTTGTAACAGTCAAGGAAGTTACAGCCCCTATCTTAGCACTACGCAAACTTCAATAAAACATTTATGATTGAAACAGATGCATCTGGATCCAGTTTAGGTGCAGTTTTAGTGTATGATGGGCATCTTCTTTTTTTTATGAATGGTAAAATTGTATTCATCAGTGGTAGAAAATATATACATCAGCACAGGGACATACCTCAGTCACAAAAACAATGGGAGGAAAGGCAGAGGAGCCCAATCCAGGAGAAAACCAATTAAAGAAACTACGATAACAAAAGTGCACCAAGGACAAATAGCGCAGGACATCACAAGCATGCTCCATCCCAGTGAAAGCACCAGCACAGGCTGCACACAGAAAACACCACTTCCATCCCTCCTTTTCCAAACAGGCTCCCCAAGATTCCCAGTACATCCATAGACAAGAAACTCTTTGCATGGGATGGGAATCCCAGGATGTAATTGGAAGAAAAGAGACTGAATAATTGGGAACTTATAAGGCAACAACACAATGTAGACACCCCTGCTCGAAAATCACCTCCAAATGACCAGTAATCGTTGATCAAAGAAAGGATTAGAAGCATATCAGATCAGGAGGATAAAGTCTATATAGAACCCGATACAGAGTAGTTTTAATTTTCGCTTCCATGTCCATCCTGCTCACCAGTGCCCCCTCCATTTGTACCAAGTTCCGACATTGCCAAATAGTGTAAGCAGTGGTCATAAGAGCAAGGCGAACCGCTTTACTCTTGATTAGCGCACCAGGATAATCTTTCTGAATCCATTTCAAAGCACTGGAAAGTGTAGTCATAGATCACGATACTCCCAACCAGCAACATATGGATGACCAGAGCGCACTAGTGATCGGGCAAGCAAAGAAAAGATAGTTGATAGTCTCCTCCGCTAACCTACAAAACCCACAAAATTTGTCAAGTTCAAGGAAATGCAAATTATCCTTCGTCGGAAGACGACCACGGGCACCAAGCCAAACTATAAATGAGAACTTGGGCGGAATGTAATTTTTCCAAATAAAGGTCATCCATGGTTTGTGGGGGTGAACCACTCGTAGCATATCATAAAGCTTTTGGGAAGATGGCCGATCATGTATACAAGCTTTGTGCACTCCCCGAATGGCTTCAGTTATACCCCCACATTTATCCACTAACTTATCACGAATACTCGCCAATTTTTTCATCAATGGCGAATCCCGGTGATGGGGTTACCACTCCCAAACGGACTGCCCACAGAGATATTCCTCATGGATCCAGCGAACCCACAAGGAATCAGCTTTGGCATGAATATTCCAAAGGACTTTGGCTAAAAGTGCATTGTTCCATATTACGCCATTTTTTAAGCCCAAACCGCCCTCCTCTCTCGGCGAACACACCGTATCCCAAGCCACTAGGAAATGCTTGCCTCCCCAAAAGAAAAGACGACAAATCGCCGTAATCCAGTCCATAACAGCCCGTGGAAGAGGGAACGATTGCATCCAAAAGGCAAGAACTCCTTGTATTACAGAATTGATCAGCTCACATCGCCCCGCATAAGATAGCGACTGTCCCTTCCACACCGTGAGATAGCTTTCAACCACATCAATTAGGACTGAAAATTGTGCCACCGATACTCTCAGTGGCGCAAGGGGGATGCCAAGGTAACGAACAGGGAACTCCCCCAAAGGATAACTGACAATCTGTCTAAGGCACTCCTGTTCATAGCCATGCACACCTACGATATAGATGGAGGATTTCTCAATGCTCGTTTTCAGGCCAGCCACATACTCTAGGTGTTGCAAAGCATCAACAAGAATACCCAAAGAAGGTCGGTCAGTACGGCTAAAAAGCATTAAGTCGTCTGCAAAAGCAAAATGGGAGAGCTTTAACTTCTGGCATTTCGGGTGAAAATGGAAACTAGGAGAAGCCGTCTTATTTCTCAAAAGGCGGGAGAAGTACTCCAAGCCAAGGAGGAAGAGTGTCGGCGACATAGGATCTCCTTGGCGCAAGCCTCGACGACCATGGAAGTGGCCATATAAGGAGCCATTGAGAGATATAGAATAAGACGCTGAAGAAACACACTCCATAACCCAACCAATGAAGATTTGAGGAAAACCGAGGCACTCCATCATATGCTCTAAGAAGTGCCAATCAAGCGTATCATAGGCTTTAGTAATGTCCACTTTCAACATACACCGTGGAGAAATCCTCTTTCTAGAATAACCTTGAACAAGTTCTTGAGCCAAAAACACATTATCAAACATCGAACGGCCAGGAATAAAAGCTGCTTAGGCAGGGTCAATGAGTGGGCCTACAACTTGCCGCATACGCTCATTGAGGATTTTTGTAATGATTTTGTAGACCACATTTAAGCATGCAATGGGACGGAACTCCTTGACTCTTGTAGCATTGAAACCCTTCGGTATTAAAGTGAGAACATCGTGGTTAAGCTGTTTAAGGAGACGCAGTCGGAACCTGCCACAACAAACGCAACAACGCAAATACACAGCCACCATGCACAGTCTGTAGAACCTGCCACAACAGACACGACAACGCAAATACACAGCCACCATGCTCAGCCTGTACAGTGGAAGGACAGTTAGTTACGATTCTTATGATTTTTTTGTTTTTTCTTTTTTCCTCCACTTGTATAAAAATCGTGTACAGCGTCTTTTTCGTTTAATGAAAACAGAGAACTTTCTCTCCCATTCTCCTGCTTCTATCGCTCTCCCCTGTTTTGACAGACGCCCCGAAAGAAAGAACTCCTGCACTGCTAGTATAACATCCCCTCCCACAGTGGACCATTGCTGCTTAAAAATGCCGAAGAAAAACCATCCGGCCCTGGGGCTTTAGTATCACCGATATCAAACAAAGCATGCTTAATCTCCGCCTCACGAACTGGCGAGGTAAGCAATAGCCGTGCTGAATCATCCAAAAGAGGGGCCCCCCTAGCAATGCATTCATCAAGTCGCCCCAGTGGGGCAGTGGACCCAAGAAGGTCCTGATAATACTCAACAAAGCAGTGGCCAACTTCAGCTAGTGATGTGGTAGTGGAACCATCATCCTTTACTAGAAAGGTAATGGTATTCTGTTTACTACGCTTATTGGAAATAGCGTGGAAGTACTTGGTATTTTTGTCCGCCTCCATAAGATGGGTACATTTGGCTTTCTGCTGAAAGAAAAGACGCTCAGCATCCATAAGGAAACCCGCAACCTTCCTCTGTCATAGCATGGCCTGATTTAGTTCAACATTGTTCGGATGAGCAATGGCCGCCTCATAAGCATGCTGATTTAGTTCAACATTGTTGCGTTACTTGCTTGCATGAAGAGATGGTAGTTCAGACCAAAGGAAGAACGTGTTTGTCCCAGAGCCATAGGTTCAAGGGACCATGCGTCAGAGATAGCAACTGTGCCTCCATGTGTAAAACTGAAGGTTTCCCCGGCGGCGACAGCAGAGGTTTCCTCCGCCGCTGTTTTTGCACTAGATCACTGTTGATGATCATCATCACCAACGCATGCAATTACGACTCTCAAATTAATCCGACAATATATATATATATATCAAGAAGACTAGTTTGGAACATGTAATTGCATATCTGGTGGTCGCAAAATAAGTTTGACTTGTCCTATTATATGAGATGTGGATCATACTTTCTCCTTCTTGTTTCAATGTACCTTGGGCTTAAGTTTGAGGTCATCAGTTTTAAATTTAAGATTGATATAATTTTAATATCAAGTTTAAGTTTAATTAAATTGGTTAATTTCAAATTTAAGTTTAAGTTGATTTGTTTTAAATTTAAGTTTGATTAATTTTAAGTTTAAGTTGATAGGTTTTTATTTAAAGTTTAGTTAAATTTAAATTGAATTGATGGAATTTTTAATTTACGTTGATGAGATTTTTAATTTAAGTTTCATTAAATTTATTTTAAAATTAATATGTCTTTTTAATTGAATTTAATTAATCAAACAATGCAATCAAACTGGTTAAACAATTCGGGGACATGATTTGATAAATAGGGTTGTTTTTAATAAAAGCAATATAATTTTAATTTTGAATTAAGTTAAATTAAAATATATGCCTCCTGATCGAGTTAGTAGAATGTATTCGAGTCTCCCTACCTACACTTTCATCGAGTTTGTGGTACAAAAATTGCGCAGTAGAAAGTTGTTATGATTATATATGACGGAGCCAGGAATTTAAGATAGGGGGGCCCAAGAATTAATTTTTTTAAATTTTGGGAGGCCCAGTACACCACTGACCCTTAAATAACTCTATCTTTATATATATATATATATTAAAAATATTTTTTTAAAAAAACTTGGAGGACTCATTGGCCCCCCAAGTCTCTACATACCTCCGTCACTGGTTGTGACCGTCCACCTCGTCTCTTCCTCGGCTAGATGTTTTACGATCCATAATGTCTTAGTTCAGGATATTAATGAACTGTTTACGAGGAACTGGACGGTGGTCCATCGTCGTATCTACAGCGAGAATAACCACTATGCGAATTGATTAGCGAGCTATTGACGAATATTGAGATGGAATTCGTTGTTTTCGTTGATAGATTACATCATACATATATACAGTAACTTGTCCTAATCTTCTCCTAAATTGTTGATATAAGATTAGTAATACACAACTAATTATACGTAAACTTGATCTCCTAATAATGGTAAACATAATCGCGCAATAACTAAATGATATTTTCCTTAATATTCCCCCTCAAGTTGGAGAGTGTAAATTAAGAACTCCCAACTTGCTTCGTAAAAATTCACACTGCTCTCTTCCAAGGGCCTTTGTGAATGCGTCGGCCAACTACAATTTCATAGAAATGTAACACGGCCGAATTAAACTAGCTAGCAGTTTTTCCCGAACTATGTGACAGTCTATTTTAATGTACTTCGTTCGTTCGTGAAAAATTGGGTTAGCTGCTATGTGCAAAGCTACTTGGTTATCACAAAATAGTGAAGCTGATTCTCGTATCTCAACTTTCAAATCTTGGAGTAAATATCTTAGCCAAGTCAACTCTAGACAAGTGTTAGCCATGGCTCTGTACTCAGCTTCTGTTGACGATCTGGATACATTGGTCTATTTCTTTGACTTCCAGGAAATAAGTGATGAGCCGAGAAAAATACAGTAACCAAAACAGAGCTCCTGGTTGTACGACATCCTCCCCAGTCTGAGTCACAGTAAGCGCTAAGTTTCAAAGTATTCTCAGAAGGTAGAAAGAGACCTTGGCCCGGAGTTCCCTTTATGTATCTGAGAACTCGTAATGTCGCTTCCCAGTGTGGTTTTCTGGGCTCATGCATGAATTGACTGAGTGTACGTACTGAATACACTATGTTTGGTCTAGTCACCGTCAAGTAAATCAGCCTGCCGACTAATCTTCGATATTTGCTTGGTTCATTCAAAATATCACCATCTGTGGTTGCCAATTTCAAATTCTGCTCCATCGGAAATTTGTCTGGCTTGGCACCTGAAAGACCTGTATCTTGCAAAATATCTAATGCATATTTTCTTTGAGACATAAATATCCCTTTCTTAGAGCGGGAAAATTCTATCCCCAGAAAATATTTCAAATCACCGAGATCTTTAATAAAAAAATGTTTGAGCAGATGGTCTTTGAGTAATTTGATTTCATGCAGATCGTTTCCAGTTAATAGAATATCGTCCACATAGATAAGAACTGCAGTGAATTTGGTACCTTGAGCTTTGGTAAAAAGCGAGTAATCCGCCTTGGATTGTATGTAGCCGGCTCTTTTAATAGTGACTGCAAATGTGGAGAACCAATTGCGTGATGCCTGTTTCAACCTATAGAGAGATTCATTTAGCCGACATACCAGATTCTCCCCCTGTCGGTGTAATCCGGGAGGAGGAGTCATATAAACTTGCTCGTGAAGAGCCCCATGGAGGAACGCATTGTGAATGTCCAATTGATGGGTGTACCAATTTCTTGCTACAGCCACAGTTAACAAACATCGAAGAGTAGTGAGTTTGTTAATGCCTTTGGACAAATTGGACAATATCAACAAAATCTCTCTTTTCACTTTTACACTGTGATGTCTGGGGTCCTCACAAAACACCTACACACTCTGGTTCAAGCTATTTTCTCACCATTATCGACGACTTTACCCGCTGCACATGGATCTTTCTTATGCATCACAAATTAGAAACACAATTTTTATTAACCAATTTTGTGAATTTCGTTCAAGCTCAATTTCAAACATCTGCTAAAATGATAAAGGTAGATAATGGCACCGAGTTTATTCCCGTATACAACTTTCTTCAAAACAAAGGCATCGAACTCCAAAGATCTTGCGTCTACACTCCACAACAAAA
>JANKOE010000005.1:68134078-68160828 GCA_026284465.1 Erythroxylum citrifolium | reverse complement strand
TTTCTCCGGAAAGCAAACAAGGTAGGATTTCTGATCCGAATATATTTTGATTCAAGTTTATTCAATTATCGGGATCCACTAGGAATTCGTAAAATTTAATTTCCGCTGTGCCCGTGATTCGATCACGGTTGGATTCCAACAGAACCCTACCCTACATTATTTAGAGTTGTGTTTGTAAACCCAAAACAAGAAGAAATAATACTGTCATGACATTATTGATCTTGATTACCCTGTAGTGTCAAGATGATTGGAATTAGAGCTGAAACCAGTGGCTTACAATACTTTTCATCCCTAATTAATCGGTCTGACTCAGATTGTTATATTGTTTTGACCTCTTCATCTTATAAATCAAACAAACTAATCAATAACTGAGGACAATGGAGGATTGCTGATATCAAAAATGAAAAGAAAAAGCAAGACTGTGATTAGTGAGTTACCATGTCAGCACGATAAGAAAATTAGTAATTAACGATGAACAATTACCGATAAAAACGAAACCGTAACAAATTACCGACAAAAAATCATGTTCCTTTGGTAAAATTGTGGAAAAATTTCACTTTGCGACAGAAAAAATATTCGTCAGTAAATATGAAAGGAAATCATCCCGAAAAATTTTCTGAAGGAATATAACGACGGAAAAAAATTACCATCGGTATAGAAGGTGGGAATGCTTAGCGGAATAAATAAGTTTAGGATTTACTGACCAAAATAGCTCCGTCAGTAAATTTTAGAATAAAAGTCGTTGTTTGCTTCGGCTTCAATGTTTTTAATAAAATGAAAACGACGTTGTTTTAGTGTACCGACGGAAATCATTCTGTCGGTAAATTATGTCGGCAATTTTTAAAGTAAACGTCATCGTTTGCTTCGACTTCAACTTTTTTAATAAAATGAAAATTGTCGTTTTCGTTTAACCTAAAACTACCCCTACTCCATCACATCTACTTATCTTTTCTTCTCTTTGTTGTCGTCGTTGTTAGCATTGTCCCACCGCGCGTCCTTGTTGTCCCACCGTCCTCGTCGTCCCACCATGCGTCTTCATCGTGCCACCGTCCTTGGAGTCCCAGCGTCATCATCTCGGTCACTACCTAAGCCCCTTCCTCCGTCTCTCATGCCACCGCGTCCTTGCTAACATCCTCGTCGCATCTGCTTCAGATATTGAATGAGGTATATTCTTCTCTTCTTGGCATACACTACAATGAGTGAGGATTCAACTAATGCTTGAACTTTAATAGATGATGCCGTATAATTTATGACACGACATTTATGAATGTTGTGGATGCTTAAACTTTAATAGATGATGCCGTATAATTTATGACACGACACTTATGAATGTTGTGAATGCTTGAACTTTAATAGATGATGTCGTATAACTATTATGAATGTTGTGATTTTTGATAATATGAATGACCAAATTCTATCTAAGATAAAAACTGAAAACATATGCATTTCATTAAGAGCAACTATGGCTTTCCCATTGGTCATCTTTAGGGGACCAAAAAAGAGCTAGAGTTAGGATTTAGAATCATCTAGGACTTGTTTACAAGTTCATTTAGATTGGTTAGTGCTTGTGGGATTTTCTTGTGGTTTTCTGCTATTATTGTGACAAGTAATTTGGGTTCCAACACAGGAGTTATAGTAGGTGCAACATCATTCACCTTTTCTAACAGCTTTACTAATGGTGGAAAGTCAAATAAGGTTTTTTATACTGGGCCTAACATTTTGCACTGGTTATTATCCATTAAGAATTCAGTTCAGATTTTGGAGAGAGGGAGACATTAGGATGGAAATGAAAATGTAGAGAGATCGAGTTGAGCTCTTATGGAGGGAATGGAAGGGAGGCTGAAAGTGGGAAAGTTTTATAGTGAAACCAGGAGGAAGAAGGAAAAAAAGGAAGAAGCAACCAATGTATATAAAAGAAAAGCTTATGAATATAAACCAACTTAATTGTGAACCATAATCATATATGTATTCCCATTAGAGAGAAACCACAGCATCTCTTTGAAGAAACATAAAAATGTTGTTTGTAATGAGATAATAGAGTTTAATTTTCCTAATGCTACTAAATATCCTTCTCTTATATATCCTTGTTGCATGATTAGCATGACTAATAAGCCACTAAGGGAGGAGCAATTTAATCTAATTCAAGTGATCCATTCAAATAACATTTGGTGAATGATTCCTCTCCAAACAATAAAAAAGAAAGTCCCACATATAGAACTTAAACTTCTGACTTCCACTCTCAAGTTTTAATTCCTTAAATCATTTCCACTCATAATGTTAGGATACATTAAAGTCTAAGTGACGTTGAAACTAAAATTTTTTATAATTTTTTATATTTTATTAAGAATTCATATGATATACTCTTAATGATATCAAGGGAATTAACCTGTCCATTTGCATGTATAGAATACTATTAGAAGATGAGGATAATCACTCCATTGAGCACTAAAGAAGATTGAATCCTAATATGAAAGAAGTTCTTATGAAAAAGGTACTCAAAATACTTAATATTAGGATAATCTATCCTATCTCTAATAATGAATATAAAGAATAAGAATAACAAATTGATCTCCACAAGGATATTTATGGGATGGAGAATATGTATTGACCATAAAAAGTTGAATGAGGCAACTTGAAAAGATCATTTTTCCTTCCCTTTATTGATCAAATGCTTAAGAGGTTAGCAAAGCATTCTTATTTTTGTTATATGGTTAGTTATTCTGGTTTTTCAAATTCCTATTCATCCTAGTGACCAAGAAAAAACCACATTGACACGTCCTTATGTTACCCTTTCCTATAAGAGAATGCCCTTCGCTCTCTACAATGCTCTTGTTACTTTTTAACGTTGTATGATAGAAATTTTTTTTTATTTTATTGATAGCATTGTGGAAGTGCTCATGGATGATTTCTCTATATATAACGCTATTTTAGATAAAGCCTAGGAAAAAGAGGTTGGTGTAATTGAAGCATAAACATCAAAGATGGGTGATAGACGATACCTACCTTCAATACATATAACATTAATTAATTAGAATGTCTTAGGCAAAAAAACAAGAATTTTTTTGGTGTACGTTCATTGTGTTAATCAAAGATAAGTCATCTACAAATCGGACTAATTAAATAATCATATTATATCAACACCTGGCTTGCATTATTATCTTAGTTGAGTCAGTCAATATGTCCAAGGATTTTTCACATGTTGGGTCTTGATTTTGTTTGTTGTTTAGAATATTCTTATAATCATTGATGAGTTTTATATTCTTCTTTAATTGTTTAAGTATTTATTTTTAGGTTTTCTTTGAACCATTGATGAGTAGATGTATGATTACATAAGTATTTACTGTATGTGGAATAAGATTGAGATCTTATGGATGATTTGAGACATAATAAACCCTTAGGATGGTATATAGGCTGGAAACCCGTGATGCAGCTCCCGTGAGGCTTAGCGATGAAAAATTCCATGAGCTTAGAAGTTATAGCAAGAACTTGCTTTCTTGATTCACAGGTGTAAACAATGCCACGTACCATATTATTGAAATCAATTGTAAGCGATTAATTTAAACATAAATATTTCAACTTCAATATGATTAATTCAAACTTTAGTATTAACACAAAAATTCATAGGTTTAATAGACATGATAGTTCTTTGCATAATAAACCCCTAAGATGGTATATATGCTGGAACCCTGTGATGCAGCTCTCGTGAGCCTTATAGGTGAAAATTTCCACGAGCCAAGGAGTCACAGCGAGAACTTGATTTCTTGATTCACAGGTGTAAACAATGTCACGTACCATAGTATTGAAATCAATTGTAGGTGATTAATTCAAACATAAATACTTCAACTTCAATGTGATTAATGCAAACTTAGTATTAACACAAGAAATTCATACGTTTAATAGACAAGACAATTCTTTGCATAATAAATCCCTAAGACGGTATATAAGCTGGAAACCTATGATGCAGCTCTCATGAGGCTTATCGATGAAAAATTTCACGAGCGTAGGAGTTACAACAAGAACTTGCTTTCTTGATTCACACAGTATATAGGCTGGAAACATATGATGCAGCTCCCGTAAGGCTTATCGGTGAAAATTTTCACAAGCCTAGGAGTCACAGTAAGAACTTGCTTTATTGATTCACAGGTGTAAACAATACCACGTACCATAGTATTGAATTCAATTGTAGGTGATTAATTCGATTGATTAATACCTAGTGGATGTTATATAAAGTTTAGATGTTCTGTAAACTTAGGGGACATGAAGGATACTAACTATGAAATCACTCTTTTAAAATAAAAGTTTTGCATAAATGAGTAATGTTGATAGATCTTGGAAGTATAGACGATTAACACCTAATGGTTTCATTAATCTTGAGTTTGTTGAGGGTGTTGAAGCTTTTATTCATTATGCATGTTCTCTACCTGCATATATGGATGACTCAAAGCTCATATGTCCGTGTAAAAAGTGCAAACACATTCGTTTCCTTCATATTGATGAAGTGAATGAGCATTTGCTAAGAAAAGGGTTAGCCCTAAATTATTTTGAGTGGACGCAATATGGGGAGCCATTGATTTGTAGTACCTCAAGGGATAATGAAGTTAACTTGTCAATGAATGTAGATGAGTTTGAAGGGGGGATTGAATTTAGAACAAATAATGTGGGTGTAACTAAAGATCTTTACATGCAAATGGTTTATGATGTAGGAGGTTATGCATTTTAGGAAAATACAAAAAATGTTGAAGAAGAACCAAACCCCCATGCAAAATAATTTTTTGACTTGCTACACTCAACTGACTAAGAATTATGGTCAAATTGTGAGACAATGACTCAATTGTCTTCAATTGCTCAAATATTGAAGATAATGTTTGAAAGGCATATTTCTGATCGTAGTTTTGGTAAAATTCTTGGATGGTATAATAAATCATTGCCTCCTGATTATACAATAGTTGATAGTTTTTACAATATGAAGAAACTTATTAGGGGGTCTTGGTTTGCCTGTTGAAAAGATTGATTGTTGCAAATTGGGATGTATGTTGAATTAAGGAGATGATATGGAATTACAAGAGTGCAATTTTTGTGGTCAATCTAGGTTCAAGCCTAGAAAGCATTATATGACATAGAAATTAGTACCCTAGAAGCGGATGTGTTATTTCCTGCTAACTCCGAGACTTCAAAGACTATATGCTTCTGATATTACTGCATCTCACATGAAATGGCATAATGAACACGAACAGGAAGATGTAATAATGAGTCCTCCATCGGATGCACTGGCATGAAAACATTTCAATAACACCCATTATGAGTTTGCAGCTGAAAGTCGAAATGTTAAGTTGGGATTGTTGACGTATGGATTCCAACCTTTTGGTCAATCCGACCAACAATATTCATTATGGCTAATCATAATTACTCCTTATAATTTGCCTCTATGGATGTGTATAAATGAGACATATATGTTCTTAACAGTGATTATGCCAAGGTCTACAAATCCATAAAATTGATGTATTCTTACAACCATTGATATCTAAATTACAATATATTTGGGAATATAGTGTTCAGACATATGACGTGTCTCCAAAACAAAATTTTGTATTGAGAGTAGCTTTGATGTGGATTATTAGTAATTTTTTGGCCTATGTTATGTTGTCTGGATGAAGCACAGCAGGGAAATTGGTTTGTCCTTATTATAGCAATGATTCTAATGCGTTTTATCTTCCAAATGGAGGCAAAACATGTTGGTTTGACAACCACAGGAAATTGCTTCCTTCAAATCATCCATTTAGATGCAATAAACAAAAGTTCATTAAGAATAGGATAGTACAAACACCTCCTCCCCCTCATAAAGCTAGTGAGGAGATATTGCATGAGATTGATGAATTAGGGTTGCTGAAAGTTACAAAATTTGAAGTTGATGAAGTTAATACAAGCATTAGTAAAAACTTTGGTTGGAGAAAACGAAGCATCCTTTGGGATTTGTCATATTGGAAAACTAATTTAATACGTCATAATCTAGATGTGATGCATATTGAAAAAAAATATTTTTGACAATTTGTTCAATGCCATAATGAACATTGAAGAGAGGATAAAAGGCAATGCAAAATCACGAGCTAATTTGAAACTTTTTTGTAGAAGGAATGAGTTACATAAAGATCTACGCACAGGTAAATATCTGAAAGCATGTTACACTTTGGACAAAAAAATAAAAGGAAATTTTTTGTGAATGATTGAAAAGTCTAAAGTTTTCTGATGGTTATGTTTCAAACATAGCAAGGTGTGTGGACATGAGAAATTACAAATTATTTGGGATGAAAAGTAATGATTGTCATGTGCTTATTCAAAGGCTAATTCCAATTGCAATTAGGGAGTTGCTACCAAATAAAGTTTGGGAAGTTATAACAAAATTACGTTTATTTTTCAAAAGCTTAACATCATATGAAATAAAGTTGGATGAAATAGAAAAACTATAAAGGGAAATTCCAATAATTTTGTGCAAATTAGAAGGGATTTTCCCTCAAAGCTTCTTTAACTGTAAGGAGCATCTACCTGTGCTTTAGCATACGAGGCTAAACTTACTAGTCTAGTTCAATATCGATGGATGTATCTATTTGAGAGGTAATTCAACAAAAATATTGTAATTGAAGTAATAACATATTTTAATAACAGAATTGTAATAATCATATTCGTTAATATAGGTATTTGCATCACTTAAAGGAAAATGTCAAAAAAAAGGGTTAAAGTTGAAGGTTCAATACGTAATGCTTATTTAATAGAGGAAGCTAATACATTTTGTTCACATTATTTTGAGCCCACATGTTTACACAAAAGAAAGAAAAGTTCCTCGTAATGACGATGGGGGAGGAACGGGTGATGCTGATGATAACTTATCCATTTTCACATATCCTGGACGAACATATGGACATTTAACAAGAAGAATGTTAACAGAGGAAGAAATTGAGGCTGCCTATGATTACATTTTATTGAACTGTCAAGAGGTTCCACCTTTTGTGAAATAAGCTGAAATTGATTATTTGGGTTTTGAAATTTAGTGTTATTCATAACAGAAAGACATAATAATGTTTTTAGATTATACGAGGAATGGTTAAGCGAGCTAATGCCCAAGAAAACACATGATGATATCAATAAAGAAGTTAGAAGACACTTTCCTTAATAGTTTGATAAATATGTAAGTTTTCACTTACAATTATTGAAATGAATGAATTATAAGATTAAAGTGTTCAAATGACATTATATTGTTTAATATGATAATTTCTTTTGTGTAAGCCAAAAATCCAATAGAGAACAAGTTCAAATGTGATCTTACAAAAGGACCTTTGCAAACTGTTAAATCTTATCCGGTGTATTTTGTTAATGGATACAAATATCATAAATAATATCATGGTCATAGCATGATAACAGTAAATAGTAGAGTTTGCATACAGGGAGAATTGATAGATTACTATAGTAAAATTATTAAGATACTTGAAATTGAGTACCCAGCATTGCCAATAAAGTGAAGTGTGATATTTAAGTGTGGATGGTTTAATCCAACTCCAGATGTTGGTACAAAAGTGCATAGTCGATACAATTTAGTTAAAATTAACCAATGAAGAAGATTTAGACAATTTGAACCTTTCGTGTTGGCAATGCAAGCGATCTAGGTGTATTATGTCCCTTGTCCCAACTTACGATGAGATAAGTCAGATTAGTTGGCCGTTTGCAAAGTTAAACCTAGAGGTGTTTTTGAATCACATGGAAAAGTAGGACAGAGAATTGAAAGTGAAGCGCTTCAGGAAGATGTTTATGAAATAAATGCATATGTTACATATGATGAGAATGAACCTTTGAATGATCTAAATAATGAATATATTGAAATTTCATCTGGAGAGAATGAGGAGGGCGAGAGGTCTGAAGAGGTGCCTTAGTTTGATTCTAATTCTTCATAAAAAGAAAATGATGATGAATTTGATTTGCAATTAAGTGCTGATAGCGATTAATTTGTGTTTATAATAGAATATTATATTCACTAAATCCATTATTGAATTTTCAATATATTAAATTAAAATTGTTACGTTTATGCAATATTCAATTAAATATGAATTTCAGGTTAAAATATGCCACCAAAGAGAAAACAGGATATGATACGATCAAGGTTCAGAACACAATTTGGAGTCAGTTATTATCCAAATGAAGCATCACATTCTATAGCTGCAATCGAATCATATGTCGTACCTCTAATTACTACACTTGCAGATGAGGCATCACCTTCCATATCTGTTGCTACACCATCCACCACCCCTATACCGACAGAGATATCAAAGGTAAATGATGCAAATGAAAGAGGCGACCTCCAGCTTGGAGCTGAGGGAGTTGATGGAAGAACTTACATCACAATTGTCAACAATCTGTAAGTGAAAATAGATGAAACACCATGTGTTTATAATTAACTTATAAGTTTAAATTTAAAAATGATATAAAATTATTTGTTTTTATATTAGGTTGATTCCGTCTAGATCGTGCTCATGAAACATGACATCCAAATTCAAGGATAAGATTTACTTGAGGGTTATATATGGAAGAATATCTCTCAGGAAACAAAGGATTCTTATTATCAGGAGTTTGAGGTACAACAAAATGTATCTTTTATATTTTTATTTAATTTTTATATTTTAATTACATAAATATTGTAGGTTATAAGTACTTATCGTATGTTTTTCCTGTTTTTCATAAAGAATTTTTTTTGAGATTCTGAATTTGACGTGGTTATTTATAAAATATGGGAGAGACGAGCTCGTATACGTTATAGAGACTTTATTGGTGCAATACATAAAATCGGTATATGACCTCTTTATATTTTTTAAGAAATATGGAGTCGTTGGCAGTAGTATTGGACATCACCTAAGGCAATGTCTGTTTCAGAGAGTAATTCTACTAATAGACGTGGAGGATTGGGAAGAGAGAGTCTTTCCGTACATAATAAAAAATCTATTACCCACCATAAGCATGCAGAGAAACTTGTAAGTATTTACAATTTACACCTTCTAATTTTTTTACTTTGATGCATTTCAATTTAATTCGATGTGTACATTTTGGAATAAAAATATGTGTATTATGGAGAATGACAATATTATAAATGTCTGGTGCTATATATGACTGTGTTGTTAAGTTATTTTCTTTGTTCAACATGGGGTAAATATCATAAAAATAGAGGAAACTCTATCGAATTTTTTAAAAATTATAGTTTACTTATAACATTTTATTCTGATGCAGGAAAAGTTTATAGACATGAAGCCTATACTCCGTTAGCTTTTTTTGCATACGCACACTAAGAAGTATGACGGTGTGACCTTCGTCAACACCCGATGTAGAGAACTAAATGTATGTGAAATTTATGCTTTAATATTAATGCTTAATAATTATCACTCACTAACATAAACATTGCCTTATGATAGGACCAAATACAATAAAGCATTCAACGACAGTCTTAGCATTCTGAAGATGTTGATGAGACTCAAACCTATCTTCATGCAGTGGGTGGTAAGGACCGTCGTGGAAGGATATTTGGCTTAAGTTCATTTGCGAACACATGTTACGTGCAATCCTCCACATCTAGTACAACAACATCTAATAGGTGGTCCGCACCCAATGAAGTTCATCAGAGCATCCACGGTTACCAAATGAATAGCGTATTTGTAATCATTTTGTATGAATTATAAATACTTATTATGTATAAAGTATTTTTTTATTATAAATTAAGATTTTTTTTACTTTATATCATCAATCAACTTTTTGTTTTAACAAATTAAATGTTGAAACAAAACAAAATATTATCAACAGATAACTCATAACTGTTTAAATTATGCATCAACCATAACATCATCAAATAAAATTTAATGCAGGGAAATTAAAAAAAGTTTTTAGTAAATTTACCGACGGAAAAATAAAGTTCGTTGGTAAAATCTATTGATTTACTGAAGGAAAAACAAAGTTCGTCGGTAAAATCTATCGATTTACTGACGGAAAACAAATAACCGTCGGTAATAACAATATGAATTTATTGACGAAATAACCAAATTTGTCAATTTTTTTTATGAACAAATCTTCTCCATCAGTAAATTTACTGATCGAACATAGCACAGAATAATTGTCAATATATTTACCGACGGTACACAAAATTTTTATCGGTAAATTTACCTCGGCTGTATCTTCGACGCCTTGGGCCGTTGGTGAATTCCGTCGCTAAATAAATTTTCCGACGAAATGTGTAGATATTCCATCAGTAATTTCCGCCACTAAACACCTTTTTTTTTGTAGTGATGTGCTTGAAGGTGCATATAGATGTTTGTTCAATGATTAATAGATCACTTAGAGGTGCATTATACTTCGTCACCTTTGTTAATGACCATTCAAGAAAAGTTTGGGTATCTTTGTTGAAATAAAAAGACCAAGTGATCAAGGCATTTAAGGAGTTTCAAGAGTAGAACGAGAAACACGTAGAAAGTTGAAATGTATCTGAGCTTATAATGATAGAGAGTACTGTGGTTTTGAAGCATATTGTAAGACAAATGAGACCAGGCTTGAAAAGAAACCACCAAAGATACCACAATTAAATGGTGTAGCTGAAAATATGAACCGAATTATTATAGAAAGAGTTGGGAAGAAGCTGCAAAGACTGTCATTGACACTATCAATCTTTCACCATTAGGACCTTTGTATGGAGGTATCCAAAAGGAAGTTTGGTCTAGTAAGAAGGTCCTGTACAACCATTTGAAGGTGTTCAGTTGTCTAGCATTCATCCACATTCTTAAGGATGAGCAAACTCAACTCAACTGAAAAATTAAACAATGTATCTACCTTAGCTCACCAAAAGATGAGTTTGACTACTAATTATGGGATCCAAATGGCTGGAAAATTGTGAGAAGTAGGGTTGTTATGTTGTTTGATAATCAGACCGTTGAAGATTTGAAGAGTTCAACAAATCCAAAATCCATTGCTATTCATTCTTGTCCATAACCATATCCTAAAGTATGCAATAATTATGAGAAAGTCACAATCGAGACTCAAGATGGAAAGGTCAGGACGTTGATAACTCTGTACCGTCAATAGAAGACTCTTCTACAGATGAACAACCTCATCTAACTGATCTAGAAATTACTCAACCAGAATCTTCAGAACAACTTCAACTAAGACGATCCCCTAGGGAAAGACATCCCTTAACTAGGCCCTCTCAATATGATTATTTGTTAGGCTAATCAATTGATAGTTTACCGCATTTTCATGGTAGCTGCTGTTAGAAAGAGAAGCAAACTTAGAGGTCAAGAATGAGGATAAAGTGGTTTCTCTTCATAATGCTTGTGTTGGGGGATAATAAAACCATATACGACTATGGCTGCGTGTACTTTTCTATTTCCAGTTAATGTTCTGTTTGTGCTTCACGTCACCATTTCTTAATGAGATGTACTTCAAGTTGCTTTATGCTCTTCATATTAACAAATTTGATTAGTTCAGGGGCGGGAAAGAGGTGTACACACTATGACGTTTCCATCTTTCCAAGCTCTGATTCCTCCTACTTACGTTGAACTCTGTATTCCTGCAACTCCTGTAGCTATATCTAGTTTTAAGGTGAATCTCAAGGACTTCCTGCCCTCTTATTTCAACTGATCTCCATGTGTTATACTTTCTCAATAAGTATTGGAAACTTTGACAGTTTTCTAGGCCTTTTTGGGTATACCACATCTTGCAAGCACAGGAAATATGGAAACAGAAAGCTCACACAGATCAAATCAATTGAATGCAGTAAACACTGTTGTTGCAACATTAATATTTGGCCTCAAAAACAAAAGGCAAACAGATTTACACAAGCTTTAATACATGTTACTCGAGTGCATGCATTCCCGGAATGATGGTGCAAATAACTGAGGCAACTCAGAAGACGATAGACCCATTGTTCACATGTCATCAGCAACGTTCAATGTGGCCTTTATTACTATACGCAGGTGATGCTTGGACACAAATGCCACCTTACTTTGATTAGCAACAACCATTGTCCGGAGATGCTTGCCGTTCTGATTTGTTCTTTAAAATGTTTCTCTTCACAGCAGTAGATCCTTGTTCCAAAAGACTTGGGATGTCCATGATCTAAAGTACAAGATGACGTTAGAATTGGAGAGCATTTCAGTCTACATAAGCTGAGAACTATCTTTGACAGCAAAACAGAGTTTTGTTTTTCAAAGTAATTCTGCAGACAAGTCCCCAAATTCAGACAAAACAACATGATGGATTACTAGACTAGTGTGCAACTCACAATGATACAGGAAAAATGAACCAAAGTACAATTTTAAAACCAAGTAATCATTGGACAATGTTGTCATGGTAACTATGTAGTTTAGAATTCATAGGCATAATATGATCCCAGATTGTCTATGCTATTCAAAGGAGAGTACCTTCAGCGCCAGATCTTCAAAGCATTTATCTACATTTTCTCTAGTTTTGACACTACTTTCAAGAAACAAAGATCCAAGCTCTTTTGCCAGAGAGATGCCTTCTTCTCTACTTACAGCTCTTTCAGATTCCTAATATTTTGCAGAAATTACAACAATATAATGATAAGGAAAAATTAAACAAGAAAACAGGCTTATAAAGTTCTCTGCGATTGTTAAATAAAGATTTTATGTACTGGAGCGTGTAAGGTGCAGGTTTGACTGCATTGTGACAATGTGGGAAAGTATTTCAAACTTAAATACATAATAAGTTATTTTCAATTACTTATCTTATACTTGTCAACGAAGAAGAAGGGTAACTTACTCTATCAACTTTATTACCAACAAGCATTTTCACACAATGATGATTCGTGCAGTAGAGTTCAACTTCTTTAGCCCAGATGTCTGACAAGTTTGTAAAGGTTTCTCTCCTTGTCACATCATAAACTGTTGTAACAGAAAAGACTAAGATATAATGTAGACAAGCAAAGAAATCGGAGTGCACACATTATGATTCTTAAGAATAATCTTCTAGAGATTGACCGGGGGCTTCAATTCAAGTTGTTCTTGGCAGTACATTTGCAACTGAAAAAAAAATCAGTCAATTCTTTTCTAGCCCATTTGAAAAGTGCCCTACATTTCATGATCAAATTGAAGAGGAAAAAAAAATGTGCTCGTTGTTTGCACAACCTTTTTGCTCTTTTTGAGCATCCTTATCACCAAGCAGCTTAAGTATCTTCCCTTTCTGTATTAGCTAAAAGCATCGTCTTGAATTATACAAGAATCTTGCAATTATGCAAATGGTGACCACAGTCTAAAAATGCATCCAAGATTTGTCCTAAATAAGAGAACACTAATTGTTCCAAGTCGCCTATCAGTAGCGTGTCGTCAATAAGCCATATATACGAATTATACATACCCAGAACAATCCCTTGAACATTCCTATAGTAAGAGCTGGTTAATGTTCTGAATCTCTCCTGTCCAGCTGCAAGAAGCATACCCATAGAGATCAGTACAAGTTAAACCTCTCAATTAAAGTCCTTCGGCTCATTTTTCTCCTGCTAAGGAAAAAGTAGGCACAACGATGGTTGATAAAGCCTGCTGGTTAAAGAAGAATCACAGCCTTGAAGTGCAGGGTTTCATTAACCGTTGCAGAAAGTAACAATTTATTTCACTGTTCACACACCAACTAACATGGTTTATGTGAGTACCGGGGTCATCTTTTCAGTTATGCAAAGAATGGTTTTTCTCAAGCCTTTCTAATTTCATTGCGTATTTTACTGTTGCATTGTTCTTGCAGCTCCCTATCTTAACAAATTAACAGTTAATTAACGGTATAGTCTCCTTTTTCTCAGGTCTTAGTCCAAAATGAAGGTAGCACAAAGTCTACATAGTAAATTGGAAACATAAACAGAATAAGACCACAGCGAAAAGCATACCTGTATCCCAAATTGTCAGCTTCAATCGCTTTCCACTTACCGTTAGCTGCTTGATCTTAAAGTCCACACCTTTCCACACAACGGAACAAAAAAATCTCAATGCGTGCATATAAAGAACGCATTAAGTCAGAGGCATTACTAATTCAATTTACAAGCACAGATCAGATCGCTCGTCTCCTGTACTTTTTTGAGAAAGTTTAAGAATTGCAGAAGTATCGTAAATAACCAACAAAATGATCAATAGTTGACACCATCTGTTGTCTCACTAATTAAAGATCAGCCAGCCTTAGCTAATCTTACAAAAGTCTCTTACTTGATACCATGGTTATCAATCATTTAGTTCAATTCAATTTTAAAAAGATCCAAGAGCATTTGCCTGCCATGAATCCATAACATCAACATTAAAGAAAAATGTGGAATTTAATGAAATGGGTTAGAGTTGCCAAGTACCAATAGTTGGAGGAAGATCCTCTACAGAGCTAGAAATGAAGCTAACAAGAAGACTGCTTTTACCAACACCAGAATCACCGATCAACAAGATCTTGAACGATAGATCATACCCACTTCCCTGCCCTGAAGACGATCCCATCATTCAAATCCAAAAACTGACCCCTTTGTCTCTCTGACTCTTTCTCGTTCACTCCTTTTTTTGCATTAAAGAGCCATAAAAATTCAATCTTGAAAATGAACTTCAAGGAAGCCTTTTTCCTGTCTCTAATGATGATCCAGACTTCTAGGTTGTTTGTTTCCCTCTCTTAAAGTACAGTGAAAAGGATATGCACACTAATGCATATATAAAGACGAAGAGAACAACACAAAAAAAATTGAAAAAGGAAAGTTAGTGGGGATTAGCATCAATGCGAAGCTGTGTCTTTGAGTAAGAGAGAGGTCGAAAACGGCTATCTCGCGAACACCTGACACCAACGTTATTCTTTACTTTTAGGCGCTGTTCTAAAGCTTCTTTTTAGGGACAGAAGCGACACCGTTTCCTTGGAACACGCTCATGATGTCCAAACTAAGGGACCCACTAGGAGTTTCCTGCTGCGTGTCCGTCAGGTGAGGTGGCTTTGTCAGTTGGGACTTGGGTTTGGCTAACTGTTCACGTCAGTGTGCATTAGAAGGGTCCATTCTTATAGCTGTTGACTGTTGAGACCCATTTCACTTACTTAGCGAATAAAAAATGACTTCTAATTATTGAATTTTAACTATTTACTAGTAGTTTTAATACTCGAGTATCTATGAGAAGTTCAGCTTAAGCTCAAGCCACTCAAAGAAAAATCTCCTACACTAGTTAGGACATCTTTCTAGGGAAGAATTTGCTGGTTTGTCTTCTTCTGCTTGTTTGATTTGAGAACTTCCAAGTCTAAATCCAAAGAAAAGTTGTGGACCTTGAATTGAAAACAAGTTATTGGTCTGGCCTACTCTTGTAGTAAGTGTGTTATTGTAATAGAAAGATTTGAAAATCACAAATTGTGAAAGGAATGTGACAATTGGAAGACACCATGATTAGCTTGTATAGTGTTTTAGTTAACACAACAATCACACTCCCACGCCATTTGTTTACTACTTATAGGCTTATAGGCTTTATAGCTTCTGTCAACACTGAAAAACAGGCTTCTTTCAGTTTAACTTGTGGAAAAATTGATATTTTTAAGGTGGTGTAATGGTCCATCATTCTTGACAATAACTTTTCGAGTGGGTTCAAGCTCATTAGAGACATGGGCAAAGCCTGCCTGCCTTCTGTCCATTAATGGAACATACTCCTAAAGCTTGCAGCTTTATTAGTAGAAAAGAAGTTGAATAGTACTAAACAATGAAGCAGAAATAAATGTGCAGTACCATCCATCGCATTGGTGGTGTTTGTTGAAAGTCCCTTTCTTTAGAATTGAAGAAAACACCTCACCTTCCCCCTGGTGATAGCTACAGCTGACACCATCACAACATTAACTCAGTAAGCATTACTTAATTTGTTGATATTTAGTACTTTCTACATCTGTTGTGTAGGTGATTCGCTGGTAGTTTTTATTATGGATATGCAGTAACAGTCAGAAAATAGCCAACATAAGATTTTGAGTACTTGCTATGATTTGTAAGAACAAAAAACCAATAGAAAAAATCTTACGTTTGCACGGCTTAAGGCATTCAATTTCATTCCAAAATTGATAAGGACTACTAGTTCTCCTTGGAAAGAATACAGTGGCATAGTGTTCTGTATTCTGTATACCGACTTCATCACCTTCATGTGAGAGATGATGCCTGTTATAGTAAAATTGAATTATAGAACATGAATCATGCTGAATGGTTTCTGGTCTAGTTATGCCAGCTAACTGAAATTTTCAGAATTTTTATTCTGGTAAAGATCCAAAGCTTGATACAACATAACTTGTGCAGCACTTTATCTTCGAGGTTTTTCGTTTCCCTCAAGGATAGTATATTTTCCTGCGACTGAAGTCCTCAAGAAAGGAATGGAAACATGAATGGATCAAGGGATCCTGATCGTGCTGCTTTGGGTAATTTAAAGCTAAACGCCTACCATTAAATTGGTCGTTGATTATTTATTCCTATGGAATGTTAGTAATGATTCATATCTCAAGCTTTCAATGATGATTCTAGCACATCTTTTCAGCAAGGCATTCTTTAATTGGTGGACCATGACCTAAAATATACTATTTCTATTACTCAACATCTTCAATAGTCCTTTGTCTTAACGTTGGTTGCAATAACAAAGTTTTGATTCGTCCCACAAGAATAAGAACGAAAGTCGTTATACTGTGTTCAAATTAATCTTTGTTTAATCAATCTTATTCTTATCCAAAGTGCCTAATTTTTGATATTGCTTCTGATGCATAGTGTTTACTTATGGACATGAAGATGAAACAAGTAGAACAAGAAGAAACCGACATGAAACCATGCATTTACCAATGTAAGTTGTCCAAACTTGTAGGAAAAACTAGTCAAATTAAATTACCCTTTGAACTCTCATTTCAAAAGCAGTTCGCCAATTTTATAAGAGAACAAGTTTCCCTGAAACTCATAACAACATGGATTAATGTTAACATCAAGTGGGATCTTATTGCAACCAATTATATAATTGAGCAAAGAAGTTCGTTTCAACCACGATTAGGGCATTGAATTTGGCCCAACCACCTGACAGAATCAAGAAATTTTGATTGTTGACCCCTTTCCCCTGCTGAGAATGAATTTGGGAAGTCTTACGCATTTTTGTCTAAGCTGTATTCGTCTTATAGCCGTAACTTACGACATAGATAGCGTCTGCAAGTTCAAAGGGGTTTACGATCAATAGAGAGGCACAAGGCCCATGAATTGATGTCTCAGAGCACAGGAAAAAAAATATGCATCCTGGGATGGATACAGCTGCCAAAGTACCGACAATTTAGTAAATATAAGCAAATTTGGTTTCCAAGGACAAAAGGGTCATCAGCCTCACGCAAGTTCATATACTAAGGGAAGAAAATGAGACGTTCATTTGATTTTTTTGTTCATCCAACACAACCCCCCCTTCAATTTGTAATCATATAACAATTTCACAAGAACTGAAAGACAATGAAAGAAAACTTACAAAAATTAAGGGGAAGAAAAGGAGAAGGGGACTGCATCGCTGTACTTGTACAGAGATTGTAGAAGGGGCCGAGAGATCAAATTTCAAAATACTTCAACTTGTAATAACATTAGGCGGGAATACCTTTTGTATGAACTCTAGGAAGCGGCTGGAGTAGACTGTAGGATCAACAGCAGAGATGGACAACGAATCAAATTGGAGAGATTTGTACGCGTGTTCAATCTTCTTACTCAAGTTGTACTCTTGCAGTATATCGATTATACCCAGGTACAGAACAACGTCGTATGCTTCATGAAATGTCTGTTTTTCTTCTTTACCTGGAATCTGCTCAGCCCTTGCTGGCATGTTGACACCAAGCTGGATTTGGAGCCTGCTCACAAAGTTCAAAATTGACTACAGAGAGGCATTTGCAAGAACATAAAAAGGGCTAGCATATTTTATAGTAGTTAAACTGCATGAGACATATTTCATCCTTGCGTCACGTATTTGTCCATAGTTATCACATAGATACTTATCCTTCAGAAGTTGAGCAAAATACAAGAACATGTAGATACTTATCCTTCAGAAGTTGAGCAAAATACAAGTATTTTTATCATATTTGAAGTATTTCCTGTTTGTGTTAGTTAATCAGGTTATTGTTAATTCCAATAATCAAGAAAACTCTACTTATCACAATAGCTTTCTGAGGCATATTCATTTTCTTCAGTAATGAAATATCAAAAGGGAACTGTTACAAGTAATATATGATCCATTTTTGGATCTCGTCTAACACTTTAAAGTTCAATCCATTGGGGGAACACGTTTTCTATGCTGATTGGAGAGGCTTAGTATAAGTTTTTAAGAAGAAATCTACTTGACAGGAAACCTGGAAGAAACTTTAAAATAAATCGGTCTTTATATTGGACAGGGGGAAACTGTATATAAGTTTAATATTGTTGTATAATATAAGATAATTCTGGTATCTTATTTTAAAATATTAGTATTAGATTGAATTCTCTTACCTTTGTAGATAGATGAGTTAAAACCAAGTTAATTAGAAGCACTCTAGTGCCTATTTTTCTCTTCCAGAGTAATTATGATAACCTCTGGGATTTCAAATATGAATTCTACTAATTGATGCTTTATGGCCAGAATAATAAGAAAGGTTCAAGGATATCATACCTTGCTGTGCCAGGAAGGAGGAGATCCACTTCCTCGTCACCAGCAGATGAGGCCCGCAGTCGGCTACCTCTAATGTGAGAACCCACTACAACACTATTATCACTTCCACGAGGAACCAAGACAAGGCCCTGTGGGTAGCTTTCATCTTCTATAGTAGTATCTGCCATTAGACATCATAAACAAATTCAGATACGAGAACATTGCCATGAGCAATTCTACGAACCATGAAGTAAAAGAAGGGTGAGATATGTCAGTCACAAAAGGACAGATGTCATATAAAAAACGTATATGTTACATTTGGTTCACTAGTGATCATACACAAAATACACTTCTATAAACATGGGTGTTTACGTTCACCATTCTAACACACAAATTTGAAAAGGAACAGAAACAAAACTAAAAGCGAAAAGGATGTACATGTTTGTGCAGATTCCAAACCTAACTCAAACAGGCAACTAAGTCAATCCTTATTTTTCTGGGTAGCAAAACTTAATCGGAGGTAGAAAACCTTGACAAGTAAAACTGCCAGTTCTAAGACAGCTAAAACAGATTAGCCCTCATCCTCCGGTGATATTAGCATACCAGCTATTAGTACCAGAAGCATGCTCTATATGAAAACTTGTCATTTTCCAGATTTCTTAGTTCTTTTCTTTACACTCTGCATTCCTATTTAGGCAGATTGAACAGGTTAACAGCACCTCCTAGGAGAAGATAATGTGTTTATTAAGAGACCCACCTTCCTCTGCTAGAACTCCCAATGCTTCACCTCTTACACCTCGGCTGTAGGACATTGAAGATCGTAGATGCTGTGGGGCTCGATAATGCACACCCAATAAAAGGCTATAATCCATAATGCGCTGTGCTTCCAAAAATTTGCTGTCTGTCTCTATCTGGCTGCTTATAAGAAAAACATACAGTAATGATTCCATAGGTCTAGGAACAACATGAATAAGAAATCCTTAAGTAGCATGCATATTCAGCCAAATACATTGGAAATTTAATCAGGCATGACAATATAGTAATTAGACATGATAGGTAAGGTTCCGCCACTTTTTAATCCATAAACTCCAATTAGTTTCCTCAAAATATCTGATAACTTACCATGTAATTAGAGGCTACTGTTTCCAAACACTGAAACTCAGACAAAAATTCAACATAAGTTATATAATACTCTCTGCATGGTTCTCATGCTATCACATATCTTTCCAGCTTCATGGTGGAAAGAAAAGTTCTCAACAAAGTATTATTGCAACCAAGTTCAAGCATGGCTCAAATGAATGGTATTCTCAAATGGAGAGTAGGCCAGTGTGTAAATCATTTTTCTTGCCCATTTCCTTGAATGAAAATTAAGAGAAGAATTTTGTCCTCGACAGAAGAAATATTTCATTTTAATTTTTCAAAGAAGGCTCAACAGCTAGGAGCAGCATCTTTCTGTTATATAGATTTTGCAATAGTCTGCCACAAAGTAGAAAGTTTAAAGCTTGTAAAGTGCCATCATGCAATTGATATCTCCTTGTATGAAAATGAAAACAAGCTTTGTCTTAGTCCTTGTTGGGGAAATCTAGAAATATTAAAGTCAAAGGAGCTTATGTGATGATATTAGCTGCCTCTCTATTACACAATAGATCATTAACTTTTCATCTTTGGTTTGAGAAGAAATTTGTAAAGATGAAAGTTTTAAGCTTTAAGACACCCATCCTGCAAGTGATATCATGGAATTTTACATAGGATAGCCACATTGGATCAATTTGATTAAATTCTTTAGAAGACGGAAGAAGAAAAGAGAGCAAGCAAAAGGAAAAATGCATAATTTAAGTATTTAACTAATTTACAATGGGAATAGCCAACTTCAAAAGCTAAGATCACAACTACATAGGCAAGGAGAGACCACTTACTTTAGTAACGCTTCCCTCCAAGAAGGTTCCAGGTAGAAGGAATAGTTAAGGTCCAAATCTTTTAGTGTTGTGTTTTCGTCAATTTCTATCTTGTCTGTAGATCTTCCTAGTGATGACCCTTTCAAATCAAACCTTCGATGTATTCTTAACTCTGTGCAGAACATATTCCCCATCACCACAAAGCGAAACTGCAATGTAAGTGAGATCACATGGACATTAGCTTTGGAAGCATAAAATAAACTGCAAGACCAGCTAATACCAATTTGTTTCATATCACATTATATATGAGGCAAACTTAGAACAGGATAGTATATATAGAAAGAGCAGCATCATGATATGATACAGATTAACAATAGCAATTACCTTCTGTCCACTTGAAGGTTTAATTCTGTGAAGCCCAAAAAATTTGGTTATGAGTGTATTCTCATGTGATCTCACATGATGATGATAGTCTGGAAGCATCTTCAAGAGTACCTACAAGTCAGAAATATTGTAAGAAGAGCTCAATATCGTTAATTGAGATATGGAAAATTCAAATAGCTAAAACCGTCAGAGCTAAGAATTCTTTCTTTTAAGAATCACCACAGTAGATGAAATAATTAAAAGCATTATTTCATTGGATACTTATCATGGCATGTGCAATTGGACCCACTATGTGGATAGGTTTAATTTGGAAAGAGTCCTAGAATTCCTATCAGTTAGTAAAAGTGTAACCAAACTAAGGGGCTTTTAGCAACATAACTGTTTTCAAATACAGGCCGAACTTTCTATAAACAATCTCAGGTCCTCAGCTTTCCTCATATAAAGTGAACAGAAGGAAATTGAAAAGAAAAGGCATCAATGATGTGCACGTTGTAGTTGTCTCTATAACAAAGACAATTTTCAAATGAAGATAGCAAACCTGGACTTCAGTCTTCCGTAGTGTCTTAATCATGAAGCGATCATCTTGAGACAAGAAAAAGATGCTACCACTTTTTCCAGGAGAAGAAAGCTCCCTAAGGGCATCATTTCCACAAATAGACATCATGTAGTCAGCAGCATCAATCTTGAACATTTCCCTTAAATTCCTGCAATGAGATTAATAAGGTTGATACAGCATGGAAGAAATACAACTTTAAAAAAAAACATGGAAGAAATACAATCCAGGCATCTAAAAACATATTAAAGTTAATGATATGGATTCGAGGGGTTATAAACCTAGAACAATAGATACTAAACACTTGGACTGACAGAGAAGTTTAATGATATTAGAAAAAACGAAATAGAAGGCCAAAATAAATGTTATGCAATGTAGTTCTAAACATCAAAACAATAAAAGGTCAAGAAAAGAAACCTGAAAACCATTGGGCAGTAATCTTTCCACTTGAAGTCATCCGATTGATGAGTTGGTGTCAACTGAGACCCAGCTTTTGGAAAGTGCATCCAAAAGCTTGCCTTTGGGCCAAAATCGGATTGACGTACTTCTCGCCTCTGTACAGGAGTAATTTTCCCAACAGTATACCTGATCATATTCTAGTGCATGTTCAACAACTCAATTCTTAAAGATAACAAGATTGGTGCATGGATAACAATCAATATCATCTCCAAATTAGTACTGTGATAACAAACATACCATGTGTTTTCTCACTATCGATACTGGATATCCCAACAATCATATTTTCACAACTGGAGAAGTTAAAAGAGGGCACTGTAACTAACTTATATCATTACTTAAAAATAAATAGTAAACTTGATCTAACTAAACTATATTTGCACACAAAGCTACAAATTGTTTCACAAAAATATGTTGCTTTAACAAGAAATTGACAGAGGATCAGAACTAAACAAACCAAGTAATGGAACTGTGTCAGATAATGCAAGGAACAAATGAGACAGAACACATGTTAATATCATTAGAGTGAACTATCACCATGCCACGTTAGATGTTCCATAAGATCCAAAGTTGACGTACCTGATTCCAAGTTGCAAACTAAGCATTAGATCATAACTCCTATGCCCTTTGATGATCATTTCACCAGGTCTCTTGACATCTTTTGCAAGCTTTCTTTCCCGTCGCTTTGCTCTTCTGGATGATGGTGAAAAACTATTATTTAAGACAAGTTCACTGATCAAAACACCTTGCATATATTCGCGCTCCAAGATAGGCGGTGTGTTTATCTCAATCTCTCTGCCTATACCATCAAAGGTGGATTCTGACTCTAAAGATGAATCATGTCCAATGTCCTTTTCAATAGAAACCTCAAGACTCCAACGCCTTTCCAAGGAAACATTCTTGTTGCGAGATTGCTCCAGAGTTAACAAATTTCCTTTGGAAAGTTTATCAGTAGAATCATGACAAGATCCATGCTCATCACGAACCTTGACATTTGTCATACCCACTAAAGATACATGGTTGTTCCTCCTCAAATCTGGCAGTAACCCCCTTTTTCTTAACGCATTAAGATATCGTTCTTGTACAGCAGGAAATCGGCTGCCTTTAGGGTAATACGATCCTTTTCCATCCTTCAAACCACGTGTCCACATTCCAACATAACAGCCGCCATCATTCCAAGTATACACACCAAATCCATGCATCATACCATTTAACCAGCTTCCTTCATATGAATCCCCATTTATCCATGTAAGAGTCCCTTTCCCAGTCATTTTCCCACTTTTCATATTCCCAAGATAGACATTGCCACTAGCCCAGTTATACTTTCCGGGTCCTTCTGGACTTCCTTGGATCCAAGAACCCTCAAAGATATCTCCATTAGGATATACTTGATATCCCAGACCATGTTTGAGATTCAACTTCCATCTTCCTTTGTATGTCAGATTAGTAGAACCAATATAAGTACCTGTACCATGAATATAACCCCCAGAAAATTCACCCTCATAAACTGCTCCAGAAGGACACAAAAGTTTTCCATTTCCATGTTTCATCCCCCTTCTCCACTCACCCTCATAAACACAGCCATCCAACCAAACATACTTCCCATTACCCTCAGGCACACTACCGAGCAATGACCCGAAATACGATTCCCCATTGGGAAGAAAAAGCTCCCGAACTCTAAAAGCAGCAACTTCAGAAGACGTATGGACAGCTTCACCGTTGATAGATATTGAAGTACGATCTGTATCTGAAATAGCACCAACAGATTTTGTTCTGTCTGAAAGACTTAATGCTCGTTCTCCATTATCAGCAATGGCCACTGGGCCAGACATGCATAATGCCCAAAAGTTTACAATTCCTTACACAATTAAAAGTTGTTTAAACATGTCATGAGATATTGTAGCCATACAAGTATCACCAAAACACTGTAGCATTTGATTCTAATCCTCTTGTTCTCATATCTGTCAAACAAAGAACAGAGACTTGTAAGAAAGGAAAACAAGACAAAATATAAATTGCACAAAATCATTCATTGGAACCGTAAAATAGAAGCAGCTTTAAAGCTCAATCAGATAAATAAGAAGCCTATTTCAGTTATTATGCTTAAAACATTCAATTCAAAACTTTTTAAGTTTAATCGCAAACTGACTCAATCCCCAATATCACTATTGTTCTTTACGTTGATAGCAAGAAAAAGCATACATACACCAATTCACTAGCAAAAACTTCAAAATGCTTATGACAAGTGGATTAGCATGGTTTATATTTACCATCTTTTAGTTATGAATGTGTTGATATCTTTCTTCCAAAGTAATAATAACTCAAGTATTTGAACTCTCCATTAGATACAAACAAGAGACAGACTAGAACAACAAAAATATGAGAAATTGGACAGGTAGATCACCCTCTGAACACATAGCATCATTCCATAAAATTGATCAAATCGAGCACATCCGAGGAGAAACGGCATCCAAATTCCAAATACATCAACAGAATAAACAAAATAAGTATTATAAAAAGAGGAGAAAAGGCCAGTTCGTAAATAAGGCAAAATCAAGCAGGCAGCAGCCAAACAAGCATGATCTTTCTGCCAAGAATTGTCTTTCTGCGAACCATAATATACAAAAATATGTAGCGAAGTCGTTCCCTGTCATTTTCAACCTTTTTCAAAAGGCCATTAAACTCCCTTTTAACCTTTGCCATACACGCGCCCAAATTTCCAGAAAAGAAACAAACAACACCACCACAGTTCTTAAGACTACTAAAGCTATATGCCTTTGATAGAAAGATGAATAGAATTAGAGGACGCATTAATAAAGTCAAATCATTTTTTATCGACGGCAAGCAAGAGTGTTACTAGTTAGACGTCTCTTTTTCTATTTTCTTTTATCCACCTCGTTTCAATTCTCCATTACAAACACAAAATCTTCGCCTTTACTTACAAACACAGATAGATTTCCACAATTCCATCCAACAGATCTCACGATCGCCGAACGAACTGAACGACGCCGACACTTCGCAGTTGGAATCAGATTTGACCAAAAGAAACAAAAAAAAAACAGAAAGAAACAACACGTGAAACGCAAAAAATCATTACATAAACGCGAAATCATTAGGCTTGCTTCTCGTAATCTGCACGCAAACAATCGTATCACAGACAGAGCGTGAGTGAGAGAGAGAGAGAGAGAGAGAGAGAGAGAGAGAACCTTGAAGATCTAAGAAGCAGAGTGAATGTAGGCCACCGAAGTTGAAGTTTCGGAACTACTCTACTACTACAAGTCTACAACTACTACATACACAGCAAAGAGCCGCCTTCTTCAACTCAGCTTTTTTAATATTCTCTTCAACTCCGTAACTGTAAACCTTTTACTTCGCCTTTAGCTTTTGAACAACAATCAATGGCTTCTCACGTCCATCTCTCCGACAGTAACGATTTCATTTTATAAGGGATCCAATCCCAACGCGCTCTACAAAGCTGGATATGACTGACTTTTTAGTAACGAATTCGTATCCCTCCTTCCTTAATTTTATTTTTTATTTACATTTATTTAATATTTTATCTGTTTGTCTCCCGGGTACTGCAGATTTAATTTAAGTTGATTAAATGCCTGTAAGCTGTAATTAATATTAAAAGGGCAATTTGGGGATTAATTAATGAAAATGTCGCTTAATACATATACGACACACCGTTTCTGAAGAGCGCGGTTTGACCTCGAGTGTTTGTAGTTGATCGCGACCTTTGTGCGTCCCACTCGAACCTTGCTATTTAAAAAATCTTCTAAAATACTAAAAATGTAGATTTTATATTCCAACAGGTATTCGTTTTTCTTGCTACTTTGTTATCTTGCTATGTCTTTTTAATGTTTTATAAGGCGACGTACAAGGTGTGCGTACATAACCTACTATCTTTAGAGGCCTGATTCTACATGGGTCCCACATAAATAGATGGCTCAGATGCAAAGTGGCCAGGGTTGGACATGGGAAAATGGACAGAGGATTTGAGGGGCTATCTTAATGTTACTGTCTGAAAAGGAACCTGGAGTCGTAACTTTTTTTTTGGTTTTCTACGGAATGTCTTAGGCGGGTTTTAATTATGGGAAGACACCTTTAAGCCAGCCACACTCAAATTAATCCCCGCTTGAGTCGGATATGTCCCTTGCAAGAGGCGAAACTCTGACTCCAAATTTTAAACGGCTGCATACATGAGGGGGTTCAAACCCACAACCTCACTTAAGCCAAGAGAGCCCTAACACCAACTCACCAGCTCCTTGGAGTTTGGAGTCGTGACTTAAAAGCCTCCGTTATTACATAAAAATACCAAGTTGTGTGTTCTCCGTCATCAAATGTTCATGTCGTGTAATAAACTTGCATACGGACATGAGGAGATGAGTTTAAATAGTTGTTAGTGGTTGGGGTTGATGAAATATTAAATGTCAATAATAAGCATTCTTAGCTGGGGTGGGTATGATTAGTGACTGATTAGTGAGGTATTCTAAAGTATGCTGATTGCGTTTAGTGTTAGAATCGTTAGGAGTTTATGATTAAGCATAAGATAGAATTAGGGTAACGGGTCAAAGATTGCAGGCACATGTGATTTTCTACTGACAATACGTTTGCCCGTACGCCCTTAATTTAATCCATTTAAAAGAATTTATATAAAATAGAGTCGTAGAACATAAGTATGTTGATAACCATGAGCATTGACGGAGTTAGAAATTTAAGATGGGAAGGTCCAAATAAAATATAGATTTCACAAAAATTTTCATATCAAAATTAAATAAAAAATAAAGTTTTATTAAGAATATAAAATAGTTAAAATTACAATGATCC
>JANKOE010000005.1:67805152-67816656 GCA_026284465.1 Erythroxylum citrifolium | reverse complement strand
CTAATGTTCAGCTTGTTCCTAAACTTACTGCCAATCTTATTTCTGTTGGGCAATTGGTTGATGATACTGATGATAATGTTGTCTCTTTTTTTCACAATAGATGTCTTATTCAGGACCTGCACACTGGGGAAGTGAAAGGGAAGGGGCGTAGGATGGGCCGTCTATATGCTTTGGATGTGTATTAACCTGCTCACAATTATGGAAATTCTTTACATTGTTTGTCTGCCTTTTCTTCTAGTGTAGGTTTCAATACTGTTTGGCACCTATGGCATAAATGCCTTGGCCATCCGAACTCTGAGAAAATTGATTTTTTGTTTCGATCAAGATTGTTAGATGCAAAATTCACATCTCTTTCTTCTGTTGACAAGTCCACATGCTCTTTAAATAAAAGTATTGTTTTGCCTTTTGTCTCTAGAACTACTACTACCATTGCTTCTTTTGATATTGTGCATACTGATGTTTGGGGGCCTGCTCCTTGTACATCTCATTTGGGGTTTCGGTATTTTTTTATTTTCATTGATGATCACACTCGTTACACATGGATATATTTTCTTCGCAAGAAGTCTGAAGTTTTTTCCTATTTCAAAATTTTTTGAGCTATGGTTGCTACTCAATTCTCAAAAAATATTAAGTTACTACGCTCTGATTCGGGGGGTGAGTATATTGATGGGGACTTTAAACAATTCTTATATACAAATGGGATTTTGTATCAATATTCGTGTCCTGGCACACCACAACAAAATGGTCTGCCAGAGAGGAAGAATAGACATGTCCTTACTGTTGTTAGAACCCTCTTAAGTGAATCTCATGTTCCTCCACATTTTTGGGTTAAGGCAGCTATTACAGCCATTTATCTCATAAATCGTCTCCTAACCCCAATCTTAAATCAAACTTCTTCTTTTGAGGTTCTTTTTAAACGTACACTATATTACTCTAATCTCCATGTATTTGGGTGTATATGTTTTGTTCATTTACCTCCTCATGAGCGTACTAAGCTTTCTTGTCAAGCTACAAAATGTGAATTTGTGGGGTATAGTCCTAATTATAAGGGATTCTTGTGTTATGATCCTAACCTTCGCCGAATTAGAATTTCCAAAAATGTTGTTTTCTTTGAATCTATTCCTTACTTTGCTTCTGTGGATTCAAACAATATTTCTACTATTCCTTTACATGACTTGGATACTTCAGGCTCCTCTAGCTCTTCTCTAGATATTAACGGCTCATCCAACATGTCTTCTCCTCCTTCTTCAAGTCATGGTTCACCACCTAGTACCTCTTCCCCTCCTGTAAGTGTTTCTTTTAAACCTTCACATGTTTTACCAAGTCTTGATGTAGATACAAATGTTGTTCGTCGTTCTGCACGAAACTCTCATCCACCTTCTCGTTTTGCTGACTCACCATATAGTTCTTTATCTGCTATTCTTGAAACAACACAAATTCCTAGGACCTATAAGGAAACTGCTTCGTAATCATGTCGGCAAGAGGCTATGGATGCTGAAATACAAGCACTAGTTGAGATTGATACTTAGGAAATGACTCATCTTCCTAAAAATGCCACAGCAATTGGTAGTAAATGGGCTTACAGTGTAAAATTGAAGTCTGATGGAAGTCTTGACAGATACAAAGCCCGCCTAGTGGCTCAGGGATACAAGCAAGAATATGGCATTGATTATGAAGAAACCTTTGCCCCTGTAATTCGGATGACTACTGTTAGAGCTGTCCTAGCTTTGTCTGCCATTCGTCATTGGCCGATCTTTCAAATGGATGTCAAGAATGCATTTTTACATGGTTATTTGAAAGAGACAATTTTTATGAAACCTCCTCCAGGTTATGGTTCTGATGGTTCTGTTGTGTGCAAATTAAAAAAATCCTTGTACGGTTTGAAACAAGCTCCTCGAGCTTGGTTTGATCGATTTCGTGAAGTTATGGTTAATGCAGGTTTCGTTCAAAGTGGATATGACTCTTCTTTGTTCATTGGGTCTCACCAAGGGGGTATGACATTTCTTCTTCTTTATGTTGACGACATCCTTATTACTGGTGATGATACAACAGGAATTGAACAATTGAAGAACTTGCTCAATCAGTCCTTTAAAATGAAGGATCTTGGTCCAGTCACTTACTTTCTTGGTCTAGAAATTCAAAGTTCTCCTCATGGTTATTTTATCAACCAGCGAAAGTACACTCAAGACTTAATCCAGCTTGCCAATCTCACTGATGCTAAGGCAGTTGATACTCCTATGGAGCTCAATGTGAAATATTCTAAAAATGCAGGTACTCCTCTTTCTGATCCTACTTTGTATAGACAGTTAGTTGGCAGTCTCATTTATCTTACAACAACTAGACCAGATATCTCTCATGCTGTTCAAGTTGTTAGCCAATTTGTTTCTTCGCCTTGCCAACTCCATCTCAGTGCGGTTCATCGGATTATTAGATACCTTAGAGGTACCACTTCCAATGGGATTTTCTTTTCTTCTACTTCTCCTCTTCAACTTCGGGCTTATGCAGATGCTGATTGGGCCGGTTGTCCGGATACTAGACGGTCTACAACAGGTTGGTGTATATTTCTTGGTGATTCGCTTATTTCTTGGAAATGTAAAAAGCAACAGACGGTGTCCAAATCTTCTACCGAAGCCAAATATCGAGCAATGTCTTCTACATGCAGTGAAATAGTTTGGTTACACAGTCTCTTCGAAGATCTTGGGGTTCATCTTCCTAGTTCGACACCTCTCTATGGTGATAATCTCAGTGCTATTCGTATTGGGTCTAATCTTGTGTTCCACGAGCGTACAAAGCATATAGAGGTTGATTGTCATTATATTCGAGAACATCTTAATGTTTGTCTCATTTCATTGCCTCACATCTCTTCTAAGTTTCAACTTGCAGATTTATTTACGAAGTATATGACTCGGGCTCGACATGATTTTCTTGTAAGCAAACTAATGTTGTCTCCACATCAATTTGAGGGGGGATGTGAATCAAGGAATATCGGTGAAATTACTTAATTGCAAATGTATTCCTTGTATAGTTTAAGGGCATTTTTGTAAATATGTATCTTTGTACATGTGTAACCTAATTCTTTGAGATATATATATACTGCAGTAAAGAGAGGGTGGTGTTACGGCCTCTCTCCACCAAGTTGTTTGTTTCTCTGTTAGTTTACATTCTCTCCACCAAGTTCTCTGTTTCTCCATTGGTTTACATTAACACCTTTTCTATTGTACAATTAGATTCTAAACTCATTTTTCTTGTTAGGACCTTTTCAATTCTTTTTTTAGGGTTTTCTCTATCTTTCCTTAACAACATAGATTGGCAACTCCATTAAATACCTTATTCGCTATTATATCACATCTCTTTTGTAGGACAACAGAAAAACATTTGTGATAATTACCAATTCTTGTGTCTAGATATTGTTAACAACTATAATAATTATAAAATTTTCTAAATATTTATTTTTACATTATCTAAGATGACTTTGGAACATATAATAGGGAATAACATATCCTTCATACATTACTTTATGTAATTTAATTCCACCTGGATTATATGTTTTGCAAATATCTTTAATAAAAATATATGAGATATTGGTGATCAACTAATTAATTCATATTGAGATGATTATGCTCTGTAACTAACACAAAAAAGGCATTAGCAATAAACTTCATCCCTAATAAAATCAAGACTATTTATATGAATAATAGAGCATAATATCAAGCAATTTCAAAAATTTTAACATATTTATATGAATAATAGAGCATAATATCAAGCAATTTCAAAGTTTTTAACTTGGTATAGCATGCAACATATGACCTTCGCATCATATAGACATAGTATATTAGTTCTATTAATTGCAAATATTAGTCTCACACTCTTACATAATGCTTCCACACATTGTTTTTAGTTCTATGCATCCTAATGTACTAAAAACTATAAGTGGCATGGATGATGTCGATTATATCCTTTTTTATGCTTACTTTATATTTAACGTTACTACTTTTAATCTAAATGTTATTCATATTCTAATTACTTCTTTAAAATTTGTAAGGAATTTGTCTTCTTCCAAGGTCACTTGTCTATTTATTAAGTAAGGGTATGGATGATCATTTTTCAAGTACTTCTCTTCTCCTTGACATTGATATTTAATATAAGACAATTTATTCTTGATATCACATGAGGATATAAAAGCTATTAACCAATTTATTCTTGATATTACACCTTACAGACTTTATAACGGAGACATTAAAAGGATTATTTTGGAGATTGAAAGACTACAGACCTTTATTTCTAGTTTGAGTTTTGATTTTCTGGTTTCGTTTTAAATTTTGTAAAAATAATTTGCTTGTTTAAACTTTCGATTATGTTTTTAGTTTTGATTTCCTTCAAATTTTAAACCATAAAAATTAGTTTTTATTTATATTTTATTTTTATCTTAATCTAATTTATCATCAATTAAATATATTATTTAATTATTTAATATTAGTTATTAATAAGAATTATGATTAATATAATTCAATTATTTAATTTAGTTTAGTTTTATAATTACTTATGAAAAGTGGAAATATTTTTAATTAGTATATATACTTTAAATTCAAAGTATCCTAAAACGTATAAATTCCAAAATAATAATGCTAATAATTAAAATATATTAACAAATAGATATACATTTATAAATGAAATATTACTTATTAGATTACTTATTTTAATAAAATATAACAAGTTACTGATATTTATCAATAAAATTATATAAGAGGTTAAAATAAAATTATTTACTTATTTAATTCACAAAATTAAATTATATTTAAAATTTAGTTAATATCTAATTAATATCAATAATAATATTAACAGCTAAATAAGTTTTTATTTTTATTTAAAACCACAAAAAAATAAAAACCAAAAACAAAAAAAATAAAAGTGAAACTAAATTAAGCTATAAAGAAAAAAGTCATACTCTTAAGCAGAAGTATTGAAAACGAAGAAATAAGTTTCAAGTCTTTCATGGCTAAGGCAGGTAGTCCTCTTCCGGAGTGGATCTTCTGTTCATTCTATTCTGTTCCTATCCTGTCCTGTAAATTTCAGATATTTATTCATGCGGGACTTATGTTAGATTTATATAAATAAATAGTTAAAATTCATGAAATAGGTGGAGACAGGAGGATCCTGGCACGTCCTCTTCCATATTTTAGATCTTTACAGGAAGTATGCTTTACTTTTTCAAAGGGATGATATTGACGATTGAACAGCTAGCAGCCTCTAAACTCTACAGCTGGATTATTATCCATGTCGTCATTTTTCATTGAGCTGAGCCTGCTGTTCCTGTTGTTACGAAAATCACAAGCACTCGTTCCCAGCTGCTGGTTTGATAGGTCGAAGCTGAATGTGGGTTTCCCTTTTAGATTGACATTGTGTTTTAATTCCCAGATAAACCGATCCATCTCAGTGAGGTTGTGTACCGCATTAAGATTGCTAACGACACTGAATTTTATGGAATTCTTTTTTGGATTTTGATCACTTTGATTATAGTATTGAACACTTGTCTAATTGCTAGAATACAAAGAACATAAAGCAAGTTGTATTGTGAGTGACCTACGTTGACAGAGGAACTCCGGCAAAAGCCTAGCAAAACCATTGGCTTAAATAAAGTGAGAGATAAGAATTATTGGCGTTATCCCGGTATTATGGTACTATGTTTTAGTATTTTTAGAAGTATCTTCTAATTTATGATTTTTTTTTGCAATGTTAACATATCCTAAATTGATTAGACACATTTGTTTTTCCTTTTCGTTTGCTTCCCAATTACCATCATCTTTTACATATAAAACTCTTTTTCTATCCGATTTCGTAGGCAAGTATGCATCTGGAAATCAGAATTAAAATTTCATTGCCTAGATAATCAGTCTATCAGGAGCAATTTGTCCCGTTTCATAACAAAGTTGGCACATGTATGATGTAATTTATGTCGTTTGTAAACATTTGATGCTTATCAATATGATCTTCTTGTAATACGTAGTACAGACCTTATTACGTACTCAGGATCATACATGAAAGGATTAAAAATGAAGATAATGTTGAATACGTAATTTCGGTTCCATCTTTGATTTCGATGCCATTTCTGAGCTCCAAACGATCAAGAATCTCCCAGAACCTTTACGAAAAGTGTTTCCCAACACGAGGTTTAGGTCTTTCTATAGTTTTCTCAATACGTAAGCTCTCTTAACAGGTCAGAGAATCCTTATGCTTACGATTGATATGAGCAACTGCAAGAGACCTTAACCTTTATATAGCATTCATATCGGGCTTCCCCATTATAAGGCTAATATGGGTCCGGTCCACACTAATTGGGATCCATTTTCTACTCGGACTTTGGCCCATTGATTTAGATCATTTATTAGGTTACTTTATTATTTTTATCTGGATCAAATTACGTAACTTAACCGATAATTTATTGAAAAACCAAAAAATGCAATTAATAGTTGTCCAAATTTATGGGAAAGAACAAAATTGTCCAACATTCTCCCCTGTAGACAAGCATTAATTACAGTTTTGATTCTAGTTTAAAAACCAGTTTAAAAATTCGATTAAGTCACGCTACTGAATTAGTCGACTAGGTTTAAAAACAAAGCATTTGATCCATCGATAATGAAAGTTCATCATTCTGTCCTGTAAGGCTTTCGATACCGAAAAGTATCAAATGCATGTGTCATGTGCGACACAAATCCATTAAAATCACGTATACCTAATACCTCACTAACATAAATGGGAAAATAGAGTGTGGCAAACTAGGATGATACCTTTATGATCTAAATTATATCATCTTTGTTTGTAGGTCTTGATTTCTCTAACTTTATGCTAAACCGTAACTGCTAAACTGCATTAGAGAAATTAGAGAAATCATGTTTTCTCTCACCAAATGCTAAACAGTATTAGAGAAAACTTGTTTCCTTTCACTAAATGCTAAACTGCATTAGAGAAAATATTTATGTTCTCCAACTAAATGCTAAATTGCATTAGAGAACCTTTATGGGATTAAAAACTTATATCCCCTATGTCATGTTAAATTTATGGATACCCGTACTAAAACTGTATGCGTCTAAATGACGTACATACAAGGTCAATCTGTATATATGCCCAATGACCTTTAAATGCTTAAGATCGACACAAATCTTAAGATTTTTATATGTATTATGGCAATGTATGATAACACGTATTACTGAGGATAAATGATGATCATCTTTATTGATGAACCATGATACTGTCATAACTCATCAAAATGTACAAATGTACATGGAGTAAATATAACGATCTAAGGACGTCAAAACACCCATACTGTATACTTGTGTCACAAACACAAGTAAGCGAAGTCCTTTAATTAAATGATCGACTTACAATTCCTGAGTCTTTAAATGCTCCAAATTTTAATGTCACCTTTTGTATCAACACCTTTATAGTCAAATAATTGACTTTTAAATACTAAGACCTTGTGATATTCTTTGTTGTTATTAAATAACACTGCAAGAAGATTACCACAGTACAACCAAATAGGTCTAGCCACTGAATCAATCACAAACAACTCAGAAATCAAGTTTATGAGCTAAACTGTTTGTGATATAGCCCTATAGCATGCACTCCGCATGCATAGTCGAGGAAATTACCTGTGTCTTCTTAACACACTTGCACAACATTACAACATTTGCAAACTTAAAACTGTAACCTTAAGTGGACTTTCAATCATTCGGACATGTAGCTAAAATCTGAATCTGAATTCCCTACGAGGTTTAGTTTGTTTACTTTTCTTTATATCAACACATCCTTAATTTGCTTTAGTATCTCAACGCTCACTAGACTGCATTCCAATGGTCTACAACTGGATTAACCAGATATTGACAAAACAGTCAAATAGTAAATGCAATATCCTACCTAGTACATAGCCGAGCATACATCAGGCTATCAACCGTACTAGAATATGAAACATTCCTCATAACGTCTCTCTTTACTTTATTCTTTAGATACTGTGCCAAAGATTATCTCTCACTATGAGAGATAAGTGCTACGACAGGTTTACTGTTAACCGTATTAAACCTTTTTAACATATACTCAATTTATGCATTCTATGAGAGGTCTGATGAAAGTTAAGATCTGTCTTGGTGAATCTGAATACTTAGGACAGAAGATGCTATACCAAGGTCCTTTATGTCAAAGTTCTTGACCAAAAGTTGCTTAACCGCATACAACATGGTCAAGTAACTTGAAGTGAGCAATATATCATCCACATGCAGTAATAGGAAGATAACTTTGCTCCCCTTGACCTCATAGTACAAGCATCTTTTTAGCTTTATTTTCCATGAAGTTGAAAGAGGTTAAACCTTATCAAATGTAAGGTATCACTTTTAGGAGGTTTGATATAAGCTACATATTGATATGCATAACGCACAAACCATGTCAATTCCATCTAGATCCTAAAATCCTTCAGGTTGTACCATATAAACCTCTTTATAAAGGTTTTTACTTAGGAAAGCAGTTTTGATAACCATCTGATGTAACTTTGTATCATCATGAGCTACAATTGCCTTAATCACTCAAAATGTATCTTACGAGGATACTAGAGAAAAGGTAAAATAAAGTCAACCTTTCTCCTTGAGTGAGCCATTAGGCAACTGAGCGAGCCCATAAACTGTTGAACTCTATCCCAAAATCCTTTAGGTCTAATCTTCATTTACAACTGACTGGTTTGCAATTCCGATACAAATTAACTAGCTCTCAGACTTTACTATACTTCATGGCTTGCATCTCGTCATTCATTACATCCCACCACACATCCGCATTAGGTCTAGAAACAGCTTATGTAAAAGTAACTAGATTCTTAACATGTCTAATAGCATAGTCCTATACACCTGATAGACTATGTAATCAGATAGGATAACAGGTTGTCTCATTCTAGTGGATTTACTTAACTATATTAGATCTTGTACCCCCAAGAACCTCTGTGTCTACAGATATGAGTTCATGTTCCTATACAGGCTCAGTACAGAGACTTATATCCACCGGATCTAACTGTATGAGTAGCGGGTACATGATAACTGTAGTATCTGCTCTGCTATCATCTAAAGGGTCAAAGAGCCCAACATCATCATAGACATTGTATTCCAAAAACATAGCTATTTGTAATTTCACTATTCTGGTCCCTCCTTCTCTACAGTAAAAATTGTGGCCTTAAAGTGGTCGAGATATCTTACTAAATAGCAATGAACACAACAAGCATGCAATCTTTCTTTATAAGGATTATACTACCTCAGTAGGGTATCCCCATACATTATTGTGTAGAAGGCTAAGTTTTTACACTTTTAGATAATTAGGTAGAATAGCCTTATTTTGCATCGACTTCTTCAAGTCCTTTAGGGTGCAGTTAAGCCTTTCGGCAACACACCATTTTGCTCAGAACTACTCAGCATAGTGAATTAAGTCACTATTCCAACTGATTCCATATATTTAGCAAACGGACCTTTTAAGGTCCTGAAACACCATGTTTGCTATAATATTCTCTCCCACGATCAAATCTGACTATCTTGATAAATTTTTCCAATTAGTTCTCAACCTTTGATCTTTAAGCAAGAACATATAATTATGATAGGAATAATCATCAACAAATGTCATAATACATTTAGAATTGCACAATGCAACTGTATAAGGTCTGCCGATAGCTTTATGTATTAGACTCAACAAGTCAAAAGCATGAGTTGACCTCAATATCCTTATTAGTCAACTTACCCCTACAACAGTCAGCACATATTCCCAGATTATCATAATCTAGAATTGAGAAATGCTTTCCTTGATCAATCTCTCAACCCTAGCTTTGGAAATGTGGCTTAAACTTTTATGCCACACCATGTATGACTTCTCATTCATCAGGGTCCTTCATTTCATAACTTGTTTAGCAAGATAGGAAGAAGCATTTATTTAATTCGGGTAAGACACATTCTATACAAACCATATGAAAAGAAAGGTGTACCATTATGTTTTGCATTAACAACAACTGTATAATATTAGCATTAAATACAAAACATTAACCCTCATTATCCAAAATTGATCAAAAGATCACATATAAAATGTGTTGTGTAAAACTCAATTGAACCTTACAACAAAGTTCAGTACATACATCCCCTATAGATATTACTTCCACTTCTTCATTATTGTCAACCATCAGTTTCTCCTTCCCTTTATTTGGCTTTATCCTGGATATGAACCACTGCATTATGGAAGCATCTTGATCAGATGTTCCACTAAATATCCACCATGTATTTAATGAGACTATTGCAAGTTAGATTCATAAATTGACAAGCCAAAGAGTAACCTGATGGTCTCAGTATTTCCTTTTAAACCTCATACTACTGGTCTCTTTATGTTCCTAGGACCTTTACTAGCACTGGTTTGACCAATGTCAGCATATGGAGAAGATTTGAACTTTCTACCTTCGAACTTAGCGGGCTTCATCTTTGTCTTCCCTTAAGCTGCTTCGAGGGTTGTAGGAGTAGCAAACTTGAGTTTCTCCTCCTCAGCAATATAATAGGCTATCCAAGCATTGAAGACCCAATATCTTCAATCTACTGTGAAGATGAATTATTCTCGATATGTACTCTATTACTCCCCTTTCTCTCATATATACCTTATGGAGAATAATTCTTTCATCAAGGCACTTACCTCAACATTAGGTAAGACTATGTACTTCTGAGAGATATTATCAAGAAACTCCTTCGCTATGTCTATGTCTGGAAGTCCATTTCGCAGATGGTTAGGTATGGATCTCTTAATGGTCATCAAATATAATCTGTTAGATCGATCCCAAGTTTCGTAGGCCGCTTTATGAGCTCTCAAGCTCATGGATGTAGGTGGAGATGGCCTATCCGTCCGTATGGACATATCAACCACAACTATCTCCATATCATTCAATACATCCTCTGTCCACTTCTTTACATTGAAACCGGTCAAGGCTTCAATGGTGACATTGATTTTGTCCACAGAAAAGGTGACTTCAAGATGATAATCTTTAAATCAGCACAAATGTAGGACAATAATGATACTCAAAGCCATTAAATAGTATCTTTATTGAAAATTCGGTCACACATATTATAAAACACCTATGGGCTGAATACATAATATATACAACTAGACCTCCACATAAAAGCGATCAGAGTACAAGTCATCAACTCTCTAACACTACCACCTGTGGACGAATAGATCATTCAAGTAACGACTTTCCTCTATTTAATGCCTTTATGTACATCTCAAAATCTCAGGTAAGGCCAACACTTATGATGTGAGCAGGAGTAAGGATCTTGAGAAGATGGCGAACTCCGAGCCTATTGGAAGAGAGTTTAACGGAATTGAGCCCAAACTAATCCATTTAACTCAAATCCTTGGATCGGATATACTTGGAGCTTGAAGACGCGAAGACTTGGGCTATTTAATGTTTCATCACTTAAGCCTAAGAGCCTATCAGACCTATTTATTTAATT
>JANKOE010000005.1:67791812-67805052 GCA_026284465.1 Erythroxylum citrifolium | reverse complement strand
CGTAGAAATCAAACCTTGCGTATCCTTTATTTTCTTGTTTGTTGAATTCCAAATATCTATCCTTTTTAATTCCTCTAGGTCAAAAACCCATAAAACAAAAATATTCATTGCAATCATCATCACCTCGACGTCTATGCTTCCGCGGTGCGCGTCAACTTGTGGGTAGAATAACCAAACATCAAACTAGAGACATCCCTTAACGTGTAAGCAGAAAAATTCAAAATATTGACTTGAAAGGCCACTGTAGTGACGATATCCTCATTAGCATTTAAAAAGTTCACAAACACAAAGGATACATCTTTATGTTATCCTTACATTCTTTATGGGCATATGGTATGTGACAATGTTACATCAATAAATGCAAAAATCTGAATGCACAGTCTCATTGTCACACACTTGTGTTGAAGACATTCTCTGAAAACTTTATTTAAGACTTTCGTAAAAGAAAAATCTTAGTAGATTGACTATCGTGCGTCGCCAGATACTGAACCGACCTCCTGAGACACAAGAACCTCATGTATCTCCCTTATAGCAAGATCATTGTACGAAAATTCACTCAAAAATGGCTTTAGAATGTCTTAATTCCTTTTCAAATCGACTATCATGCAATCTCAAACATTGAACATGAGATCTGAGACACAAAAACTAGAAGTATCTCCCTCATGTGATGTTTGGTGCTTGACAATTTACTCAAAATCGGATTTAGAATACGTTAATTCCTTTTTATGGGGTAAAACTTTAATTTATTATTAATGTAATAAATCCAGAAAAATGGAAAAAGTTACTTTAGAAATTTCTCGGACCCGAAAATTGACCCAAAACAACCCGGGGCACCCTTACGAGAAATCTAAAATTTGTGTGTATTTTTTTTAATACTATAGCAGAATTTATACGGCTGACGTCAACTGTTGGCGTGGCGCGCCACGTGCACAGCACGCGCGCCATATGCGTCTGGCACCCACTCGTCATGCACTCCCCACGCATAGACGAGCCCCTACTGTATGCACGCGCCGACGTGTGTCGTCCATCCGACGTGACACGTGTATGGATGAATGTGGCACGTGCGCTACATGTGCCCTTCGTCCTGTGCTCGTGGGAGCACGAGTCGTGGGTCGCACTTGCGGTACACACACGACAAGCAACCATCGCCGACTGGAGCGATGTGTTGGCATGGGGTTGACGTGTGCACCGCACAAGCCAACCATATGCCGCTACCCACGGCTATTGTAGCAGCTGCACGTGCCTCGAATGTTGTTTTTTACTCCATTTGGCCCGTTTTGACCCTTTTTTTAACTAACCTTGTGTATATCACTTTTACATAATTATATACGTAAAGAAACTGAAAAATGAATCAAAACTTGAGGAAAATTATATGAGATGAAAAATTGAAAAACTTTCATTTCCGGTAATCCGATCACGTAACTGCTCTGATACCGCATGTAATATGTAGTACAGACCTTATTACGTACCCAGGATCATACATGAAAGGATTAAAAACGACGATAAAGCAGAATACCTGATTTCGGTTCCATCTCTGATTTCGATGTCGTTTTCGAGCTCCAAACGATCACGAATCTCTCAGGACTTTTATGGAAAGTGTTTCCCGACATGAGGTTTAAGTCTTTCTATAATTTTCTCAATACGTAAACTCTCTTAATGGGTCAGCGAATCTTTATATTTACGATTAATATGAGCAATTGTAGGAGACTTTAATCTTTATATAGCATCTATATCGGACTTCCCCATCAAACGACCGATATGGGTCCGGTCCATACTAATTGGGAACATTTTTTACTGAAACTTTGGCCCATTGATTTAGATCATTTGTTGGGCGTCTTTATTATCTTTATCTGAATCAAATTACGTAACTTAACTGATAATTTATTAAAAAACTAAAAAATATAATTAATAATTATCCAACTTTATTTTCACCGGTTTCAGTGGTACAGAGCAATGTTATAGTCTCCTCCATGGCTACTTTTCTGGTCTGGTAGAGATACTTCTGATCGATTCTGAACTTAATTTCTTGACGATTCCTCGAAACAAGCATGGCGTTGTTAAGTCGAAAACATTGTCATGATTCCATCAATTCGCGTAAACAACCACCTTTATGGTATCATGAAGTGATCATAATCTGATACACTAAAGGAGGATCTATGGTACTACGAGTCTAATTATTTGCTTAGTTCTATAGTTCCATTTCAGTTCCCCGAAAGAAGACTTTTATTAGATGTATAGCGCAACTTCTCTTGCATGCGAAGCAAGTCAGGAATGGATGTAGGCCTACTGATCACGTGGTATGATCACGTGAGTTGTTGATTGTATCACACCTGTAACTCTTCGTCGGCTTTAGAAGTGACGTGGTATCCACCCAACCCCCTTGCTCTTTTTTTTACTTGCTTTATTTTCAATACTTTAATTCCCATCGTACTCCAATTATCATCTCTTAAACTCAACCAAACCAATCACTCACAGCCCAGACCTTGCCTTCTTCTCTCATCCTCCCTCTCTCTCTGTTTGGTAATGGCAACTAAACCACTTGAACATGATCCAGAGCTACTGAAATATCAGGTTTAACAATTGGCATTCTGATTATAGTATGCTACTCCTGCATGTTAACATTTTCTTAAGAGTGTATTCTGAGTTTTTTGGCTTACTTACATACTCATTTTCAATGTCTTTTAGACATGGAACTTAAGAGTTTCAATCCACTGTGAAGGCTGCAAGAAGGAAGTCAAGAAAGCACTGCAGGGTATTGAAGGTAGAAAGATGACAACTATTTCATTCTACTGCTGTTGTGTTCCATCAATTGTTATAACGAGAAACTCTGCATGTCACTTGTTGTGATGACCAGGTGTTTACAAGACGGAGATTGATCCTTTTCAAAATAAGGTTACTGTAACTGGCAACGTTGATGCAGCGACGCTTATAAAGAAGCTGGTGAGATCAGGAAAGCACGCTGAACTATGGCCAGAAAAGCCTGAGAAGAAGGAGAAAAAGTCTGGAAAATCCAATAACAACGGAAAGCAGAAGGATAATAAAAACAACCCTGAGGATGGTGATGCTAAGAATGGCGATGATCCTCAACAGACTTCAATAGAAAATCTTGAAAAAGCTGCCAAAACTGGCAAAACCAATGGTGAAGCTGATCAACAAGTAGAGTCTGACAGTGAGGAGACTACTGAACCAAGTGCTACTGCAACTGGTGGAAATGACACTACGAAGAAGAAAAAGAAGAAGAAGAAGAAGAAAACACAAGATGGTAACTCCAACGATGGTGCCGCAGCTGCAGGAGGTGATAGTTTCGGCAACCCGTCACCAAAAAATGTCTCTCCGATGGCTTTTCCGGACCCTGAGCCACCTGGGCCATCAATGACTCACAGCCCTCCACGGCAGTACCCTTATCTTCCTATGTATTATTCACCTTCTCCAGCCTATGGACTCAGCTATAGCACTGCGTATCCTAGCGTTAGTGCTTCTTATTATGCCCCTCCCATTCAAAGTCATATTGACTATCATCACCAGCCACCTCCACTTTCTGATCCCATAGTTATGTACAATGATGATGATGATGAAAGCGGTTGCTCAATCATGTGAAGAAGACATGATCATGTTACGTAACAAATGAGGGCTTGGTAAACGACGTTTATAACATGAAATCCATAATATTAATAGTTAAGAAGTGAGTAGTGGTGCTTGAAGAATTTTGTAAAATATAAATGAGACGTTATTAGTGGAATACTGTGTCATTTGGTAGTTTACAGTTGTCTTTATTCAGGTATTATTGCTATTTTGGCTTTGCTTAGTGAGGTGGATGTAACCTTATGATGTTTAAAGATCTCCTTTCCCTTTACGTCTAAGCAGAGGATGTTCATTCTTGACATCCATTCTCCCCCTTGTTTATTTTCGGGTACTATCTGATTAATAGCTCATGTCTTTTATTTCTTTTCTTACCTCTTATCACTCTCCATCATAAATGGAAGTTGACGTAGATCATTAAAAGAAATTTTTTATCAAATGAAGTATGCAATCCAATCCCGAGAAGCCTGTTTGTTTGAGCAAAAGAAAGATAGATAGATATTGGAATTCACCTTTAGGAAATGTTTAAAGCTATCTTTTACAAAGCAACCTCTTTCCTTTGGTTAAAACATCTTTGTGCGTATCTTTTGTCATTCACAAATGCAATCATCAACAATCACAGAGTCAAGATCGATATTTTATTTAGAACATTAAGTGTAAAATAAGATTGACGTACCTCCAATATTTTGCACAAATCTTGATGCATTATCTTCATTTTAGACACCACAATCTATCAAAATCAATAAACCTTGTGCAAGAGAGGAAGCTTATATATATTAGAAGACCCAAATTTACCACACACACACTATTGCCCCTATTTTTTACGATCCCACCATATATTATTCTTATAAAATGTTCTACCCTAAGGTGTAGAAAAAGATAATTATGTCATTTCAAGGTTACGATGAACTATAGTTTAATGAGATAACATATAGTTGTTAGGGTACTACTATATACCTAAAATGTAATTAGTAAATTATTAACCATCCCATTATGGTTATTAAACATACATTAGGCAATTCGATTAATGGTCATGAATATGGAATTAATATTGTGATTATATTAGTCCACATATTTCTAACATTCTCCCACTTGAACAATATAATCAAATCACTATACCAATCTCCATCATCCAAAAGCAGTCAAATAAATCATATGCAATATCATATCGACAAGATATTTATACTACATATGATTGGGCCCTGGAGATGTTCAAATACAACAATAACCATTAAAACAACATGCATGCAGTACAACGACTGAGCTTACGCATTTGTCTCCTTTTGTGCTTGTCATTTTGTCAAACTACATATATACATCAACATATATATGTCATTATTAATAAGAAGTGACTGCAAATGTGAGATCCCACATCGGTTGGAGAGAGAAATGAAGTATGCCTTATAAGGGTACGGATACCTCTTCCTTACAGGCGCATTTTCCATAGCCTAATGCATCGGATCCCATCGGAACTCCGAGGTTAAATGTGCTTAGGTGAGAGTAGTACTAGGATGAGTGACCTCCTAGGAAGGCCTCGGGAAAAAGCAAAATCTTGAGGGCTTGGCTGGGCCAAGTCCTAAAGCGGACAATATCTGTGAGCGGGTAATCTGGGATGTTACAAGTGGTATCAGAGTCGGTACCCGAACCATTGTGCCAGCTAGGCTGGACCCCAAAGAGGGCAGGGCCCTAAGGGGGGTGGAGAGTGTGAGATCCCACATCGGTTAGAGAGGGGAACGAAGTACGCCTTATAAGGGTACGAATACCTCTCCCTTACGGATGCATTTTCCATGGCCTAATACACCGGATCCTTTCGAAACTCCGAGGTTGAATGTGCTTGGGTGAGAATAGTACTAGGATGGGTGACCTCCTAGGAAGGCCTCTGGAAAAAGCAAAACCGTGAAGGCTTGGCTGGGTCAAGGCCTAAAGCGGACAATATCTGTGAGCGGGTGATCTGGGATGTTACAACAAACATCATTATGCATGTTTCATATATATAAGTCATAAGAAATCCATACAAAGTACTAACATGTTTAATACAAATAAAAAACTCCCACTAATCTTATCAAGCTAGGTACCTAACAACTTCATGCGAGAGATGCGTTCTGCAAACACACATATAAGTAACCCTTTTGTAAGTAGATCTACTAACATGCTAGTTGTAGGCGTATACTCAACAGTAATGAGATATTCAACAACTTTGTCTTTAACAAAATAGTACTTTATATTAATATGCTTTGAGCAAGAAGTACATCTAGTGTTCTTAGAGAAAGCTATAGCTGTGAAGTTACCATAATACAATTTCAATGGACTCGAAATAAAGTTTACAATACCCATTGCTGAAATAAAATTTCGCAGTCATATTGCTTGACAAGCTACCTCATAGCACTCCATACATTCTGCCTCCATGGTAGAGGAGGCTGTGAGTGTTTGTTTGACACTTTTTCATGATACGGCTCCTCCAGTCATCATAAAGATGTAGCATAAAGTGAACTTTTTATCATCCACACATCCTCCATAATCGGCGTCACTGAACCCAACTATATCAAGAGTGTCAGTTCGCCGATAAGTCAACATATGATCCTTGCTATCTTAAAGACACCTCATGACTTTCTTAGCCACTTTCCAATGGCTAAGTCCAGGATCACTTAAGTATCTTCCCAACACGCCTACAAAAAAAGCAATATCAGGGCATGTGCATACTTGAGGATACATCAGAATGCCTACAAGTGACGCATAAGGAACGACTTTCATTTCATATCTCTCTTTATTATTTTGTGGACATTGGGCCTTTGAGAACTTATCACCCTTCATTATTGATGCCTTTCCAAGAGAACAAGAATGCATATTGAAACTTTTCAAGATTCGATCAATGTAAGTCTTTTGAGATAATCAAAGAATCTCATTAGCTTTATCTCAGAGAATCTGAATTCTAAGTACATAAGAGGCCTCACCAAGATCCTTCATATCAACATGACTAAATAATAATTGTTTTATCTCAAATAATAGATCAATATCATTAGAAGCAAGTAGAATGTCATCAACATATAGTACTAGAAAAATGAAACTGCTCCCACTGAACTTCATACATATATATTGATCAACTACATTCTCCTTGAAGCCATTTGCAGTGACAACCATATCAAACTTGAGATACCACTGTCTTGATGCTTGTTTTAACCCATAGATAGACTTCTTAAGCTTGCAAACCATGTGTTCTTTATTAGTCATCTTGAAACCAACTGGTTGAGTCATATAAACATCTTCATACAAATCTCCATTCAAGAAGACGGTCCTCACATCCATTTGATTGAGTTCCAAATCAAAATGAGCAGTTATAGCCATGATGATTCGTAGTGAATCTTTGGTAGAAACTGGTGAGAATGTTTCTTTGAAATCAATGCCTTCTCTCTGGCAATAGCCTTTAGCCACAAGTCTAGCCTTATACGTTTCTACTTGACCACTTGAGTCATGTTTGAATTTGTAAACTCACTTGCACCTAATGGGTTTGCAACCTTTAGGTAGTTCAACCAACTCTTAAACTCCATTTTGTGACATAGAACTTAACTAATCTTCCATTGCATTCATCCATAATGCAGAATGAGGACTATTCATGGCTTCTTAAAAACTGACTATTTCAGTATTATCTCCTACATTGAACTCATGTTTCTACAAATAGATAATATAATCATCAGGAATGGCAGGCTTACGTGTTCATTGTCATCTCCTGATAATAACTTCATCATCCTTAGTATCAATGACTTCATCCTGTGCTTGATTTTGAGGTTCATTATGAGATTCTACTGAAATTTGTTCAATCATAAGGTCATCAGTAGGAGCGAAAGCGACGGGTACAGGAATTAGAATGCGCTCTTTCCTGAATACAATTTCTCTTGACCTTTAACTTGAACCAAATTCATCTTTAAAATAGACAGCTCTATTTGATTCTATAATTCTAGTCGTGTGAGATGGGAAATAGAATCTAGAACCCCTTGATCCAACAACGTAGCCTACAAAGTAGCCACTAATAGTTTTCAGATCAAGCTTTTTGGATTATGGATTATAGGGACTCACTTCTGGTTTACATCCCCAAACATGAAAATGGCACAAGTTTGGTTTCTTACTTGACCATAACCCATATGGAATCTTTGAGACTGGCTTGCTAGGTACTTGATTCAAGATATAAGTAGTTGTCTTCAACACTTCAACCCATAAAAATTCAGGCAAACTAGAAAGAATCAACATACACAACAACATTTCAAGAAGTGTACAGTTTCTTTTTTCAGCAATTCCATTCTGTTGAGGTGTTCTTAGAATTGTATAGTTTGCTTCAATGCCATATTCTTGCAATTATCTAACAAAAGGCCCTAGATTCCTTTCACTCTCATCATAACGCCCATAATACTCTCCACCTTAATTTTCTTTCCCTTCTGAAGCTCAACATTTGTCTTGAAAATCTTATATGGCTCCAAAGATTTATATTTTTCACGAATGAGCTCCACATGATCGTACCCGAAAAAAAATCAATAAAAGTGATGATGTATTTATAGCCACCTATTGCAGGTGGAATAAATGTTCCACATATATCAGTATGAATCAACTCCAACAATTCTAAGCACCTGTCTATTTTGCATTTTCTAACCTTGGTAGTCAACTTTCCTTTAATACAATCAACATAGGCAATGAAATCTGAAAAATCAAGATCTTGAAGTACACCATCTTTTACCATCCTCTCCATTCTATCTCTAGAAATATAGCCTAAACGTTTGTGCCTTAACATAGAAGATCTCAAATCTAACCTTCTATGTTTGGAACCAACAGCAGTATTAATAGAAGAGGAAGAAGCAACAGTAATAATATCATTCAACTCAAGTTTGTATAAATTTTCAAATAAAAATTCATTTCCCACCAAAAGAGAGTCACGATACAAAGTCAATTTTTCAGTTCCGAAAAGAAGACTATAACCTAATCTATCCAAAAATGGATACATAAATCAAATTCCTCCTAATAGAGGGTAAATAAGTGACATCAAATAACACCAAAAGATGTCATGCATTCAACTGTAGTCTAACTGTCCTAAAAAATTCAACTTTGCCTTTGGTATCGTCTTCCATGTACATATGTTGCTCAGAACTAGTCGGTCTTCTTCGACTTGTCAGTTTCTGCAAGGAATTCATAACTTGAATTGTTGCTCTAGCATCTAACTACCAAGTATTTAAGCGCATATCAATAACATTGGACTCTAAACAAACAATCACAAGACAATTACCTTCCTTCTCTAAGTGAGCTTTGAGTTTTCAGCAATCAACTTTCTTGTGCCCACAATTTTGATAAAAGTTGCACTTCCCTTTGAAAAACTTATTTTTCTGACTAACAAAAGATGAGCCCACATGTCCACTTCCTTTAGGACTAACAAACTTTTTCTTGAAAGGCTTTTGGTCACTTGAGCTATTAGAAGTGACCTTTCTCCTTTGAGAATTGTCGTGGTTTCATCATGGAGATGCGTCTTGCGCTTCCCTTTTTCATGTCATCCTCTTCCTTGGCAAGAATAGCAATTATCTCCTCAACAATCCATTGCTCTTTCTGAGCATTATAACTTGATTTGATCGAATCAAATTTGGAAGGAAGAGTCCCCAGCACAAACCATACCATGTGATCCTCACCAAGGTCCATATCCATAGCCTTAATCTTATGGTAACAACTCATGAGCTTGTCGATGTGAGTCCTAATGTCACTTGCACCATCATAAATGGTATGTTGAAGCATGTTTAAGTACTCATTCTTTGAGAACTTCATGTACTTCTTTTCAATGAAAGTGAGAAAATCCTTTGCACTATCAGCCTCAGGAAAAGAAAATCCTTTGCACTATCAGCCTCGGGAATACTATCGCGAATGAATTCATCCATGTGATACCTCATAATCATCAAACAATATCGGTTAGAGTATTCCCACTCCTCATAGGATTTCTTTTCCTTCTCAGTAGCATCATTAACAGGTTTAGGTGGTGCATCAATTCTCAAAGCCAAGTCCATTTGCATGATAGTCAAATTAATCATGAGAAATTCAACCCATTGCTTATAGTTTGTTCCATTCAACGTCAAGATAGCAAAGACTCTCGGATTGCTTAAAGTTGAATAAGAACCAAAAGCAATAACCATGATATGCATGTTAAAACAAAATCATGCAATTCGTGCTCTTTTTTTCAAAATTAATTATATCATTCATGCTAGAGTTCCTTAAACAAATATAGAACCCACTCATAGGTAAGAACAATTTATTAAATATTACAACCAAATCATCAATATACTATCGAAAGGATAGAAAAGTTGTGTTGTTCATAATATTTCAATAAAATTTCTTTACCATATTAAGCATCCTACTAAGTAGTAATTATCGACAGGATAATTAATTACTCATATGGATCTTAATGTTATTTTAGAGGAAAAAACAAAAAGTTTTAAATATATATTAATATTTAAAAATTCCTCATTATAAATAGTTTTACATGCTCAAGTTTATGACAGGTAAAAATAAGCATTCATTATTATCAACAAATAATCATGCTTATGCCACAATAAGATTAAACAATTAGAATTATCAAACAAAAAATAATAATTAATCTTGTGCATAAACATATGGAAAAATATAATAAAAAAGGAGCAAAATGATGAAAATTGGTACAAAACGGACCTTGCAAGTGCCCCCTCGCGCACTGTACAATTTTTAAAAAATTTAAAAAATTTAAAAATTAGTCAGCAGGGTTGGGACGACTCCATTTGGGTTGTCCTTGACCTTGAGATGGGTCTGCGGGTCGACCCGCGAGTGCTTGGGTTTGACTCGCCTATAACTTCCTCTTTAAACTTCAGTTTCTAACGATTTTTGAGGGGTTTTCTTCCATTTTTCATACTCTATAGAATTCTCATATTTATTTCAGCCAAAAGTGCTCTAAAACTCGAAAATCTCTAACCCATTTCGGCCATTAATAACAGCACTGAATTTTTACAAAATTTCACCCAAAAAACTGTGATTTATTTGCCCAAAACCAATAAAAGGCAACAACAACAGCCATCAACATTTTCTGCACCTCAATGCATCATTTCAAAATCATTTATGCCAAAAATCGATTTGAAAAAAAAAGGTTTATACCCAAATACAAGCCCTAAAATCAAATGACCATGATGCTCTGATACTAATTGTTATTCACAAATGCAATCATCAATAATCACAAAGCTAAAATCTACATTTTATTTAGAGCATTAAATTCACAATAAAATTGACATGCCTCTAATGTTTAGCATGAAATCTTGATGCATTCTCTCCATTTTAGACACTACATCTTATCAAAATCAACAAACCTTGTGCAAGATCAGAGGAAGCTTTTGGTAGAAGACTCAATTTTACCACACACACTGCTGCCCTTGTTTTTTACAATCTTACCATATGTTATTCTTATAATATATTTTATCCTAAGGAAAGAAAAGGATAATTGTGTCATTTCAAGGGTGTGATAAACTATAATTTAATGAGTTAACATATAGTTATTAGAGTACTAACATGTACCTCAAATACAATTAATAAATTATTAACCATCTCATTATGATTATTAAATATACATTAGATAATTCAATTAATTGTCATGAATATAGAATTAATGTTGTGATTATATATTTTTTTTTTGGTGAGAAAAAAATGAGCATAGCTCACGAACACAGAAACCTACCTAACATAGGACACCCCTATTAAATCATGATCAAGCCATCTACCAATACAAGGGGGAGCTTGCCCCAAAACATGAAAACCAGGAGGAAAATCAAAAGCAAGGTGAGAGAGATAGTCAGCTGCAAAATTCCCTTCTCTGTAGATGTGAGTGAGCGTCACATTGTGGAATCGCTTCAGTAAATCCTGAATTCTAGCAACTAGAGGCAAGCAATCGGAGCTATGCTCATTTTTTCTCAAAAAAAAAAAAAATACAACTTTTTTAGCAAGTTTTATACGGAGAGTCAGTTCACACACACCAGACAGCTTATGTGACTTGATATTGACTTAAAAGACTGGCCTTATAATTGTGCAAGTCAATATGAGGAAGGCGAGAGAACGTAGATGTCTGTGGTGCAGGTTCACGGGATCAACTGTTTCCATTTGAGCAGAAACGGAAACAGTCACGATCAATTCCCTATTCCTGTTTTTACGTGAGCACGAAAATGGAAACAATCACTTATGCCCACTTATAGGTAGCTGATGTGACTTGATATTAGATTGTGCAGTTAAATATGTTAGCCTGGGGATAAGAACCTTGCTGATGCTAAAATAGGATAAACATAACATATGTTAGCCTTGGGATAAGAACCTCCCGATGGACCTGATCTTGACTTGCACAATTATAATGGCCAGTCCTTTAATTTAATATCAAGTCAAACAGATAACATAGGATAAACATAAAATGATAAGAACATGGAGTCTGTTCCTGCTTCTAAAATTTTCTATTTGCATGATAGCTTTTCTAAATATCCATTTCAAGTAAATAACATATTTTCACAAAGCAATTTGTTAATTTCTTTTCATTGTCATGAGTTTTTCCATCGAATTTTGTCATCTGTTTATTTTTTATGCTAATTAATTGATATGTTGTAAGATTTATATCTAATATGTTGAAATATAAAAAAAATAGTTTGTCCTATATAAGACAAATACATAATCTTTGAAACAAAAATTGGAAGGCAGAAAAAGACAATGAAATAAATAAATTACACAGAAAAAAAAACATTTCTTCATGCTCTTTTTGATTCGGCGTATAGTCTTCCACTCCATGTTATCTATACTTTGGCATAGAGAATGGTTCTATCTAATTTGAAGTATTTTTTTTATATGACTAATGAACTATCTTTTTCATTTGATTTTATTTTTATTAAAACTTTTTAAAAACATTTTCTAATAATTAAATATCAGGATTAATTTCCCTAATCTTCTATTACCTACTCCTAGACCACTTTTTCGTTAAAAGATTCAAGGCTTTCTATTTGTAGGATCAAGACAAAAGGAAGGTCCATTAGTTATTGAGACACCAAATGAGTGATGTTTCTGCTCGATCTTTGCTTCAAGAATCTGATAAAGGTTTTGGGGATTCTAGCCGACTCCAGCTTCCAGACAAAGTGAAACATGAGTCGCAATAATATCGCCTGCCACCAAATTCAAAAAAAAAAAAAAACAAATTCAATTCACGGCAAAGTTAGGAATGTCGCGTGTTTCAACAATTATTGTATGAAAAAAGCAGAAGACAGGGATCAATAGGTCGGCCTCAATCGGGCCCGCCTACTTACTGACTGTTTGGATCTATTTTTATAATAAAAAGGAATGACTTGCTTCAGCACCGGTATACTGATTTTTCTTCATGCTTGTAGACTTCTCTGGCATCGCCATGGAAAACCTTTGCTACTTCCTTGCTTTCTTTGCATCAATTTTACTCGTCAAACATGTGTTATGTCGTAGCAAAAGTTTACCACCAAGTCCTTTATCTCTACCCATAATCGGACACCTCCACCTTGTTAAACAACCACTGCACCGATCACTTGAGAATTTACTGAAGAAGCACGGCCCCATTCTTTACCTTCAGTTGGGATACCGATCTGCGCTTGTGTTATCTTCTCCCTCAGCTGTTGAAGAGTGT
>JANKOE010000005.1:67578692-67593617 GCA_026284465.1 Erythroxylum citrifolium | reverse complement strand
CCAATAGCAACATCATAGTAGCATTTTATAATAATTGGTCCCACGATAGGTGAGCTCATAATTACACAAAGTGCATGACAATAGTCTAATAACATATCCCAAGATTTCCCCATAGGTTCTAGTTAGCACCACAATTACAAAATTAACCATAATATTCATATAATATAACATTATATGCATAAACGACATCTAAAATTAATTTTGGTGCATAACTATATTACCACTAAGAGTACACAAGACCACACAAGCCCAAACAATACCATAAACAACTACAAAAATTTTCAAGATAAAATTTGTAGAGTACATTTTATTTTTATTAATATTCAAATTTGGGAAAAATAAAATAAATATTTCCATTATTCAAACAATTTCAGAAAAAATACCATAAATTATAACTGGGCAAGTGGGGGCAAACAAGAAAAAATTTGGGAAAAAACGGTCAAGGGAGAAGGCCACACGCGCCTCCACGCGTCACCGCCACGCATGGGGAAAGACCAGCTAGGTCGGGCTGCGTCTTCTTCACCTGGAACTCTGTAATTCGGGTCGTCCGACCCGGTTCGGAAAATACCCATAACTTGCTCAAATTTGATCTGTTTTCAACGAAATTGATGTCATTAGATTCATAATTTAACGATCTATCAAACCTTTCAATCAATTTCACAAAAAAGCTACTGTAACAGTTTGGAAAAAATTCGAAAAAGAACGTTTATGGTTAGGGTTTTTGAGTTCTTAAGTTTTCAAAAGACAACAGTAAATTTAACAAACTTACCACACACTTTGACACCAAATCAAAACAAATCAACAACAACAAAACCGATTTCACAAAAACAATTAACAAAAAATGAAAAAAAAACCCTAAATTCCATGAAAATAATATCTCAAAAATTATCCAAAATTAGCAGCCACAATTAGGGTTAATTGGCTCTGATACTAATTGAAGAAAAATCAACACGAAATTATAGATTAATTTCGTAATTATTCAATACAATTAATTAACCCTATAATTGCAACATGCTAGATTTAAGAATTGGATGGAAAAATACTTGAAAATTGAGGAACAATCAAGTTCATTATTGTTTTCTGTGAAGCAGAGCGACAGAGACGCAGAGGATTGACTACTGCTACTCCAAACCCTAATTAGAAACTTGTACAACTCTCAATAGGGCGACTGTATTTAAGGTCGGCTCGTAGTAGGGCCTCTTGTGCACTGCAAAACATGGGCCAAGCCCACCCATCATAGCAAGCCTATGAACACAGGCCCAATGACATGTTGGAGAGAATTACCAAGCCCAATTATCTTGACATCTAATTAATCGAGGTTTGTACAAACTTATGTCTATTATGCTAGTCCACAAAATTAATGATAAAATTCTATCATGTTCTTCTCAACAAAGAGAATGATTATGAAAAACAACATACAACTAAACACAAAACCTGAAGTTGTTGCAGATTTCACTTTCATTAATAGTTTAATTAAACGCTGGACTAGCATATGAAGAATTTGGTTGTTTTTATGAATGTTCTAAGCAGTTTGGTGGATTACGACTAATAAGAATGATGCCTTTAACATATCACAAGCAGGGTAAGCCTTAAAGCAATCAGTAAAGTTACTCTTTTGTGATCACAAATTCAAGTCATGAAAATAGGAAGAGAAGTTTGCATATATTATGACCCTCTCCAGTCTTTTCCAAAACGAGAAATTTTGTGTTAACTATCATTTTTACAAGAATGTTGAGAGTTGGAGACAAGCGATACCTAATAAATAAATACAATTGTCTTCTTTTTCTAGATTATTATATGAAGAAAAACATAATTTATAGCCAAAATCTTGGAAGCCATACAAATGTTGATCAGGAACAACCAACTCATGCCTAAGCTTTTTCTTGAGACTTTGTGATCCTCACTCACATTTTCTAAATATGCAAATTACCAACTCATTTAACTCGATGATTTAAACTAAAAAATTGAAGATATTGAATTTTAAAAATAAGCATATAACTCGGATTTGAATTTAAAATTAAGTCTAAAAATATTTAAAAATGAGGTTTGTAACATATACCAATCCAAAAAAAAGTCAACCCAACCTCATATTTATAAATAACTTATGATTTTGATCTGATAGTTGCTTAATTCTTATATAAATGATATATTTTTTTAAATCTGGCCATAATTATAATTTTACTTATACTACAATTATTATTTAGTGTGTATTATTGTAAAATTTTTATTTTATGAAATAATTTTATACATTTATTTTTATTTAATAAATACTTATTTATATATATTTTAAATAATTTCTAAATTTTTTAAAAACTATATAGAATTATGGATTGGACTTAAATTTTTATAGCCGCCTAGATTTAAGTTTATATAGAGATGATTATTTTAAAAATTAAACTAAATTTTAATTTAATAAAAAATTTATATAAATATTTATATAATAAATAAAATGACAGAGAAATGTATGTTTTCACAATTTTGTTTGCACCGTTTAAGAAATTTAATAAGTCCTAAATTAATTATTTAGAAAAAAAAAGTAGATTAATAATAATAATATAATAATAATAAATTTCGATAATACAGAGTGACCTCTTCCCCAAGAAAAGTAGGAGAGAGTTAAAAACCAGAAGAATGGAGAGTGGACGGCCATAATCAAGCCACGTAGGCGCCTAAATTCAACTATAAGGAACTAATTGCTATCCAATTTTTTTAATGAAATAAAAAAGTATAAAAATTAGTAATAATACGGATAATTTATTTATTTAAATTGAGTAAATTAAACGCTCGTTGAAGTTGAACTCTCTATCTGGAACCTTCTAAGCCTCACCAGAAAAGTCTAATTGACACCTCAGACGTAGATATATAAGTTACTCTCTCGCTTGTCCTTCTAAAACCCTAAACCCTAGAGAACATTTCCTCTTTCTCGATCCCCTCCACCGCCAATTATGGCCACCGCTGCTTTGTTAAGCTGTGTTCGTCGCCGCCACGTCGCTTCCGTCCCCGTCACTGCTGCATACAAATGTGTACGTTATTTGTTTTCATTTCTTACGAATTAAATATGGTTTGTGAATTTGGTTGTGCGAGTGATATTATTCGTTGTATTAAGAAGTGATTTTTGAGGATTTACTTGTCGGATTGCTTGTACAGTTGACTGGGAACGTGAAGCCTTCGTGGGCACCTTCTAATGTGAGTAGCTGGGCAAGCTGGACTAGAACATTCAGGTGATATGGTTAGGGGTTTGGATGTTTTGTTTGCGTCTGTGTTGAGGATTCTTGTTCTCGTTGCTGAATTGATGTATTTGTTTGTTTGTGTTGTAGTTCGAAACCTGCTGGAAATGATGTTATTGGTATTGATTTGGGTACCACAAATTCTTGTGTTGCTCTTATGGAGGGAAAGGTATTAACTGTCGTTGTGATCAAATTTTGTTTTTGGTTTTTTATTGGATGTAGAGCATGCATATGAGCCTTCTTGTTATCTTTTTATGTGTGCAGAATCCCAAGGTTATTGAGAATTCTGAGGGGTCTAGAACTACTCCATCAGTTGTCGCCTTCAATCAGAAGGGAGAGCTGCTTGTTGGTACGCCAGCAAAGCGTCAGGCTGTGACCAATCCTACTAACACAGTGTTTGGAACAAAAAGATTAATTGGTAGAAAGTTTGATGATCCTCAGACACAGAAGGAGATGAAGATGGTTCCTTTCAAGATTGTGCGGGCTCCAAATGGAGATGCCTGGGTGGAAGCTAATGGACAGCAGTATTCCCCTAGTCAAGTTGGGGCTTTCATACTGACCAAGATGAAAGAGACTGCAGAGTCTTACCTTGGAAAATCTGTTTCCAAGGCTGTAATCACTGTGCCTGCTTATTTTAATGATGCTCAACGACAAGCAACTAAAGATGCTGGGAGGATTGCCGGCCTTGATGTTCAAAGGATTATCAATGAACCCACTGCAGCTGCTCTTTCATATGGAACAAATAATAAGGAGGGTCTAATAGCAGTTTTTGACCTTGGAGGTGGAACATTTGACATTTCAATCCTTGAGATCTCTAATGGTGTTTTTGAGGTACATACAGATACCTCTTTCCAGTCTTCGTATGTGATAGGATTTTGCTATTTTTGATGAGCAACATTATCCTCTTTCTACATGCAGGTTAAAGCAACGAATGGTGATACATTCTTGGGTGGAGAGGACTTTGATAATGTATTATTGGACTTCTTTGTGAGCGAATTCAAGAGAACTGAGGGCATTGATCTAACAAAGGACAGGCTAGCTCTGCAAAGGCTACGTGAAGCAGCAGAGAAAGCTAAGATTGAGCTCTCATCAACAGCCCAGACTGATATCAACTTGCCTTTTATCACTGCTGATGCATCAGGTGCAAAGCACCTTAACATCACTTTGACCAGATCAAAGTTTGAAAGTCTGGTTAGTGGCTTGATTGATAGGACAAAAGGGCCGTGCTTGAACTGCTTGAAAGATGCAGGTATATCAACAAAAGATGTAGACGAGGTTCTCCTTGTTGGTGGAATGACTCGTGTTCCCAAGGTTCAGCAGGTGGTTACTGAAATTTTTGCAAAGAATCCTAGCAAAGGTGTAAACCCTGATGAAGCAGTTGCTTTGGGAGCTGCAATCCAGGGTGGAATTCTTCGTGGAGATGTCAAAGAGTTGCTACTCCTGGATGTGACTCCTTTGTCTCTAGGTATAGAGACACTTGGCGGGATATTCACCAGGTTGATCAATAGGAACACTACGATCCCTACCAAGAAGAGTCAGGTGGGACATGATCATTCTATCCAATTTTAGAAATTGTTCTTCTCTAACAATCTCATTGTTTTGGCCTTTTATCCATTTATATTTATAAAGCTAGTCGTTTGGAGCGTCAAAAGAATAATCTTTTCACCTGCTTTGTTTCTTGGCTAAAGTTGTTTCAGTATTATGACCTGTGCCATACCTTGGATAAATTTCTATTTTAGTTGCCTTCAGTTGCTCCATGATAGCCATATCTTGTTTGTTAATAGTGGTTGGTTAATGCATGACTGAATTTTGCTTTGATTTCAGGTTTTCTCTACTGCAGCTGACAATCAGACCCAAGTTGGCATCAAGGTGCTGCAAGGTGAGCGTGAGTTGGCCACGGAAAATAAGATGTTGGGAGAATTTGAGCTGGTGGGCATCCCACCTGCCCCAAGAGGCATGCCTCAGATTGAGGTAACATTTGACATTGACGCCAATGGAATTGTCACGGTGTCTGCCAAGGACAAGGCTACAGGAAAAGAGCAACAGATCACTATCCGCTCATCTGGTGGTCTCTCGGAGGATGAGATCGAGAAAATGGTCAAGGACGCTGAGATGTTCGCTCAGAAGGATCAAGAAAGAAAAGCCCTGATTGACATAAAAAATAGTGCAGATACAACGGTATACAGCGTTGAGAAGAGTCTGAACGAGTACAGAGACAAGATCCCCACCGAGGTAGCAAAAGAGATTGAAACTGCCGTTTCAGATTTGAGGCAAGCAATGGCTGGAGAGAGCGTGGACGAAATAAAGTCTAAGCTTGATGCAGCAAACAAAGCCGTGTCGAAGATTGGTGAACATATGTCAAAAGGGGGTGGTTCCTCCGGAGGGTCTCAGGGTGGAGACCAACCCCCGGAGGCAGAATACGAAGAAGTGAAAAAATGAGAGCATGACGTTTTGAAATCATTGTCTTGAATCATGTTGCTTTTTTAGGCTTTTGTATGTTAGCGCCGGAGGAATCTTTGGTTGTATTTTTGATACATCTTGAGAACGTTTTGATAACTTACGTGAATTGGTTGTGTATGGGTCACTTCCTATTTATTTAATAAGGATAAAACCTTCCTGACCAGTGACCATTCCTTCAAGCAAGCGTTTCTTTGACACTTCTAGCCTACTTTGTCTTACAGGATTATCCAAGCTAAAAGTAATGATTGATTTTGTTGTTATTCGACCTTCTCGACAGGGCTTGTTTAACTTTCTCAGTATGGCTTTCCTGTGCGGGAGTACGACATGAAGGGAGTCATTTTAATGCCCAAATTTGTATACGACTTACTGTGTGGCGTAGGGCTTAAGAGAGGATTTTGTTTCCTTCCCCTCTTTTAGCCAATTGTGTGATGATCTAGAGAAAATTATGCGAGATTTTATTTGGGGGTCTCAGCCTGATACTAAGAAAACTCACCTGGTCCGTTGGGAGGACGTGTATAAACCAAAGCAAGCGGGGGGGTTGGGCCTTAAGCGCATTCGATCTATGAATGACGCTCTCCTTACGAAATTAGGCCGGGAATTCCTTACTCGTCCTCAGGCTCTGTGGGTCAAGACCCTCAGGGCTAAATATAAGATGGATACTCATCATATCCCTCAGACTTTAGCCCGTAATGGCGCTTCGGTTATTTGGCATGGGATTGTGGTGACGTGGAATACGGTTCGCCAAGGCACTAGGTGGCAACTGGGAAATGGTAGGCGCGTACTTTTCTGGCTTGACCACTGGCTAGATGATTGGGGCCTTCTTTTTTTAGTAACGCACGCAGACATTCCTAAGAATATGCTCAATGCGTCCGTTTCGGATTATCAGGATATCAATGGTAACTGGCAATGACAATTATTCCAACAGTATCTTCCTGCTACAATTTGTTTGATTATTGCGTCCACTCATCTTAATGACCAAGAGGAGGACATTTTGCTCCGGGGACAAACTCCTCATGGACATTTTACCGTCGCTTCTGCCTATGAGCTTATTGAGAATATCCATACGGATACCCTTAATAGAACTTGGGAGGACATATGGAAATGGCCGGGACCGTAGCGCATACGCTCTTTTCTTTGGCTGGTGATGAAGCGCAAGCTTTTAACCAATCAGCAACGGGTGACCCGCCACATGACGATGGAGGTGGGTGTAATTTCTGTGGACAGGAGGAATCAACCTTACACGCCTTACGAGACTGTCGTAGGGTCCGATCGTTCTGGCTCAAATTCCCGAATGATCTGATTGGTGGGGATTTCTTCAGGCAGGAGGACGACAACTGGCTCCGATCTAATCTTCGTTCTAACGCGCATTGGACTCGGGCCTCGTGGTCTACTATTTTTGGTGTGGCTTGTTGGTTTCTGTGGAAATGGCGTAACAATAGCATTTTTGAGACAGATTTCAATTGGCCAATCGAAGGTCCTACTATAGTCCTGGATTACACGCGTTGGATCATTCGTGCTAGTGAAATGGAAAACTGGGTTTTTCCGTGTCAGGGGCTTCCTGTGGGTACGGTCATAAGTTGGACTAAACCCAACAACGGGTGGGTCAAGATCAATACGGATGGTGCCGTCAATCTGAGTTCCAATCTTACTGCAGCAGGAGGCCTTATCAGAAACTGCCAGGGACATTGGTGTGTCGGTTTTTTACAGAATATAGGTCTCGGGAATCCTTTACAAGCCGAGCTGTACGGTGTGTCTTCCGGCCTCAAATTGGCTTGGGATTGAGGCTATCGACGCGTAATTGTTGAGCTGGATTCGCTCGAGGTCATGAATATTTTGTCTTCCTCCCGAAATGATCTAACCGAAATTTCTCTTTTGGTGACAGGTATTCGGGAGTTGATCGCTCGTGAGTGGGAAGTGCACATTCAACATACGCATCGTAAAGGGAATCAATGTGCGGATCAATTGGTGCATTTAGCTTTTGGCGCTGAGCAGGGTTGGCATATCATTCAGGAGCCTCCCCGGAGCATTTTGGATGCGCTTTATCGAGACCAGCAAGACACCCTTTTTACTAGACCCCTTCGTAGGGGCTTAGATGTTACGCCCTAGGCGATTTTTTTTGTTTGTTTTCTTTTCCCTTAAAAAAAAAAGTCGTGTAGAAAAATCGTTCAAAGTGAGAGGCTACCTAGGAATTGGAGGATATGAGAAGGAAGGACCTTCGACTACTTGCTATTCCAGGTAAGTTAAGTTTAGAGGGTAAAACTTATTTTAAATAGGAAAAATGAGAGGCCCTAAATTTTTCTTACTTTTATTCTTGTATTTTTAAAATTTTATTATAATTTTTTAGTCATAAATTTACGGTTGAAGTGTTATTTAGGGACAAGATTGAAATTTTCAGTTTACGTAATTTTTAAAATATTATAAGTTGTGGTTAAGTTAAACCCAAATAAGATAGTGTAATAAAGAGACAAATTAATCAAATATGTTCTCAAAATTGAACACTAAATGGTATTTTAAGAATAAGTATTAATAGAAATATTGAGTTAAGATGATTCAAAAGTCATAATAATTTAAAAAAAATTCTACATTTCATAAGAAGAAATAAATAATTTATATCAAACTCAAAGATGACAATTTGGTAAAAAAAATGTGTAGTTCATTTTGTTATCATCACCAAACATTATTTTATATTTTAATCATAACTTTTTTTTATAGGAATGATATATAATTGAAGTGATTCAAGAGGCTGTGTAAATATAAGAGATTTTTTTACAACACATGAAAAGACATTTAGAGCCGATATAATCAAACCTCCACTGTTGGATAACCTACGGTTATGTCATTTTTTGTAAAAATGTGTCCGAACAACTGAACAAAATGAAGAGCTAGCTAGCATAACCTTTTAAAAATTAGTATTTCAAAAACTCATAAACCATCAAAAATTGACGAAAGAAGTGAGGAAAAGCAACAAGAAGAGTTACTTTGGAGAAGAATATAACAATTTAATAGATTTTTCTCGGCTTTGACACATTTTGGTAAGTGTCTAAGTAAATGTTTTTTCTTTGAAAAAAGATAATTTAATATACCCTTTTTTTTTCAAAAATTGGTAGTATATGCTAATTAGGAATTTTTATTTTAATTGTTTGATTGTTTATTTATATTTAATGGTTATTTCAATGTTAATTAACTGTTTCATGTAGATTGCTGGAATACCTAATTCAAGGGACTAGTATAATTAGGTCTTTATCAAATTAATAATTTTAAAGAGTTGACTTTATGTGAATTGTCTGTGATTTACATAGTTTGTGAACAGGCTCGCCCTAGGTAAGACAGGAAGGGCACTTTCCTAGGCCTCGCTTTTATGAAGAACAAAATAGACAACAAAAAGGACCTCTATTTTGTCTCATTTTGTTCTTTATGATGATCACTTTTAATCTTTATAAAGAGTAATAAAAATGGTTATTATTTTATCTCTTGTTGTTCTTTATTTTATAACGAAGACCTATTTTTTACTTTATGCATTATCTATAAATTAAAATGTCATGAATGACACTGTTTGTGAATATATATAATTAATTAGACATGTGTCTTACGAATTAAGGTGTTAGTAAACACTTACAGCTACTTCAAAATTATATTAGGGATGCATTTCTCTAGTTTTCTGAAGTGAATTAGTTTACGTCTTCCCTATGCATATACAATGAACTATTTGGTTTAGTTGACATCATTTTGTGTTACATTTGATATGCTTACTCTAAAATAATGTAATGTTATGAGTTCTTTCTTTGGCGAGTAACGCAGAGAGGTCGGTACTGCCATTTAGACATGGTTATGTAGTTTCTTTTCATATAGTGATGATAGTGATAGATGAATATGATTTTATTTATTTATTTTATTTGACAATATACTACCATACTTTGTGTAATTTCATGTGAGGAGTTGACAAATGAGGAGTTTAGGAATATAGAAAAGGATTGAGTTATGTAATCTAAATGACTCTGACTAGTTATTATTAAATAAGTTGAAATTCACTTATAGATGATTTAACTAATTCATTATGAAAAATAATTGCCGACAAATTTAGTATTATGTGATTTTGTTGATCTTTATTAATAGATATTTAACTTTAACTTAGTTAAGGAAGTAAAAATATAAATTCCACTTAAGTGATGAGCTATCTAGGATCTAAACAAAAGAGACGCATTAAACAAGTATTGATCATATATAGATATGAAACCTATCAATGTTGAGTTGTGTCTAGCCTATTTTGAGATGTTGAATAATGTAGCGAATAAGATTACAATAGATAGACATCAACTTTAAAAGATAAAGATCATAATCCTTTAGACTGATAAAGAAAAAAATGGAACCCCACGATAGTCGCATGACCAAAAAAGTTCGAATAAGAGAGAGGGAGGAAGATCCCCCGCTAAATCCTTAATTGAAATGGATCATTGGTAATGGTAAAGAAGCTTGTTTCTGGACAGATGCATGGGTAGCTGATTTTGGTCCTCTCATGTTTCACACAACCACGCCTTTATTGGATTCTGTTTTGTTTCTTAAGATAGCGGATTATGTTGACGATCATGGATGTTGGAAATGGGATAGTTTCTAAGGCCTCCTTCCTTCATCGTTTTGCATGGATATTTCCAGTATCCTTCCTCCAAGACTTACTCTTAGGAAAGATAGGAGGGTGTAGGGTACTTCGGATAGTGGAGTTTTCAATACTGCTTTTGCATATTCCTTAATTTAGGGTTTTGTGTTAGAGGAAAGGAGTGGTCTTTGCAATATGATTTGGAAATGATCAGGTTCACAGAAGATCAAGGCTTTTCTATGGCTTCTTTTTCGTGCAAGCCTCTTGACAAACAATCAGGGTGTTGCTCGACATCTCTCCTTGGATGCTGCCTCTGCTATGTATGGGATTTGTGAATGTTATTTGCATGCTATGCGTGACTGCCCTAGGGTCTAGCAAGTTTGGTTAATGTTTCCCCTAGTGGCATCATATGGAGAATTCTTCATAATGTTGAAATCAGACTGGCTGAGGAAGAATTTGTAGACCCATACGATGATACATGGTTTTGATTGGTCTATCATTTTTGGCACTACTTGCTGGTTCATTTGGTTTTGGCGGAATAAGAGTATTTTTAACATGAATTTTTTGTGGCCTCTTAACCCTATGCAAATTATTCTTGATTATGCTGGTTGGATTTACAAGGCTAATGAAATGCATTCTTGAGTTTTATTAGATCATTACCAGTGAGTGGAGAAACTTATTGGTTAGTCAACACCCCCTCATGTGTGGACTCGCCTCAATACAGATGGCGCTCGTAAGTGCACTTCTAATATTGCTTCTGCGGGAGGTGTTCTTAGAGACTATACAGGAGCCTAGCTAGGAGGTTTTGCTCAAAATGTGGGGTTTTCTACTTTGGATTGTGCTGAGCTTTGGAGTGTTTTCTCGGATCTATCACTTATTTGGGATTTGGGTTATAGAAGAATAGAGTTGGAGGTTGATTCTCTAGTGGTTATCACTATTTATTCCTCTCCAGAAAAGCAAAAGGGTATCTTTAGCTCTTTGATTTGGGCTATTCAAGAGTTGCTTGTTAGAGATTGGATAGTATAGCACCGACATATCTACAGGGAGGCCAACCGATGTATGGATTGGTTGGCCAATTACGCTCAATCTTTCGAATTCGGTATCACCACCTTTCAAAGCCCACCTTCAGGGTGTATTAGAATCCTCCTAGAGGATATAACAAGGATTTCTTTCCCTCACTTAATTAAGTAGTTTTGTTGGTTGTTAGTTCCTTTCAATACAAAAAAAAAATTCTGAATTGTAAACTGGAGAAGCTTATAAATAGCTCATTAGAGCCTTGCTCCGTAAATGAGATGCTCCATAAATGAGATAGAGAAGAGACAGTGAATGTTGTCATAACGTCCAAAAGTGAGAAAGAAATAGAAAGAGGGCAAAGAAGATTAGATTCTTATCCTTGTTTGGCTATTTTTGTGATTAGTTTGAGGGTTTGTTAATTGTGATATCAACTTTAGTTTTAATCCTAAAATGTTGTGAGACATTTTTTTTTGGTTAGGAAAGGGGAGGGAATGAGATATCAACTTTTTCTATAAATCCTTGTTGAGTTTAGTAGATTTATTTGTCGGTTTGTTCCGTAATTTTTTCCCCTAAAATTATGTTAAATTTTGGTTTTTGTTTCATCATTTAGTTTCTTATTCTTGTATTGTTTTGCTGCTGTAATTTGAAGAGTTATTTCTTTTGATTGATATTTGGTTGACTTTTTTAAGAGTTGTGTTTTTTTCACAATCAAGTCATTTCACTTAAAAGTGTACATGTAATTGCAACTACAGTTACGTTGCAATTAGCATTTTTTGTAGTTGACGATTTCAATGGAAAAAGAGCACACACAAAAATCAATTGATAATGGAGCTCCTAGTTCAACAAACTTGTTGAGCAATATCTTGAATTAGCAGGCTTATGTTGCGAAGAGAAGACCCATCTTCTTCCATTGCTTCCATTGCTAACTTGCTCAGCTCCTTGGCTCTTTTTCTTCTTTCTTCCTTTTCCTCCCCATTCATCAGCATTTCTATAGCATTCTTTACATTTTCCTGTGTCACCAACACCCCAATTTTTTCCTCTTTACCCCATGTGAGAGTATAACTAGCCCCAACACTTAGACCTGTCCTGAGAACTTTCACAACTAGCTTTTCATTCAAAAACTGGTCAGCAAAAAGTGGCCAAGTAATCATTGGTATGCCAGCAGTTATGCCTTCCAGAGTTGAATTCCAACCACAGTGTGTTAAAAAGCCTGCAATGGCCGTGTGCGACAATATTGCAACTTGTGGTACCCAATCCCGGCTTATGAAGCCTCTACCTTCGATTCTTTCCTCAAAACCAGATACTACCATCCACTTGTCCACTTCTTTTTGTTGGTTTCCATCTCTTAATACCCACAGAAATGGTCTCTTTGAAATTTCTAAGCCTATTCCAAGCTCTATCATTTGCGCAGGTATCAAGTTACACAGGCTACCAAGACAAACATAGATTACAGATTCTGGCTGCTGAGAATCAAGCCACTTTAAGCAATCATGTCCGTTGATTGAAGACTTGTTACCTCTCTGAAGCATATCCAAATTGTTCTTGTTGCATAGTGAAACTGGCCCAACACACCACGCCTTATCTGCTCTGAATTTTTTGTACATCTTCACATATTCTTGCTCCAACTCTTCAAACGAATTGATAACCATCCCATAGCTCAGCGTTTCAGCAACTATTACTTGATTACCGAACTCTTTCAGGTCGTCGTGCATGGCTTCTGGGAGCTGATTTTTGGTTAATTCTATACGATCAGGTAAGTCAGGCACCACAAAATACTCCGTTTCAGAGTTTACCCTTTCGAGTACCCCGCTACTATATATTAGGTGACTGCACAGAATAGAGAAGCAAGAGAATCCATTAAAGGTGATTCTTGGTACGTCAAATTTCTTGGCAATATAGCTAGTGTATGGAAGGCACATGTCTGAGATTATGCAGTTAGGCTTCGGTTTCAGCTCTTCAAACAACCTCTCTGCAGGCTCTTGGAACAAGTTGGCTGCACCGAAGAACTCGTTACCTAGGCTTAGCGAAGGCAACATGTCGATATTCTCGCACCCTTCTGGCAACCCTCCTTCACAAGGGAATTCAAGCTCAATAACGCTTATTTTGAGCCCCGATTCTATGGCACGACCAAGGGTTGCAGCGAAACGTTCCGCGTTGGCTGGTGACGTGACGACGGTGACGATCACACCATGCTGTGCCAACAATTTTGCTATGTCGGTCATAGGAATCATGTGGCCTTGAGCCATGAAAGGAAACAACACAAAATGGAGTATTTTGGACTGGACAGCCATAGTCAGTCTAGCACATTAGCTAAGAAGAGACTGTCTAAGGTTGCTTGTTATCCTGCTACGTATCTTTAACATATATATATTATGCCAAGAAAATTGAAGTACTTCACGACATGGTTGATATCGAAGAATAAATAATGATAACGTCATGGCATACATCGGAGCTTGAAGTTACGTATTTGTTTGATTGTTTTCGATTTGGTAGCATCTTTCACTTCTCTTTCATTATGACGATGTTTGCCAACCAACAAAGGATCGTAGATATCGACCGCAAGAGTATTTCAAGGGATGGTGCCTCTAGTTTTAACCGTGCTCTTTTATTTCTAGGTAAACTTCAAAAATATTGGTGACTTGATTTAGAAAATATAAATTATTGTTTTTTAGTTAACGAGGATATTTAAACATGGTGAATTTTGAGAGGACTATGAAGGTTGCACATTGTTATTCTTTAATCTATGACTGTCTGATCTTGTAGCCGTCGGGAGTTGTAAGTTTGGCTTCATTTTCTTTGGACTCACCTCTGATTCTTAAACAAGCATGTTGGTGACCTCTCCTTTATTGGGATATTCTTTTGCATGCTTACGAATGGTTGATAGATATCGACAGCCGGCTAATCGTCATGGGTGGGTACGTTGCCTGCCCACTTTGCTTCTCTATTGTTCCTTGCTATATTCTAATTTTTTGGTGGAAAAATAGAAGGTAAGGTTACAATCAATGGCTTTTTTAATGTATAATTTAGATTAAATTAAATCGCGTTTAGATCATGCCAACGGCATTGAAAGATTTCAAAACATGAGCATTATTGATGTTCAGATGTAACCTTCAATTAATTGATTTCTAACAAGCCAAGCACATTAAGAACAAAGTTTGGCTATGTTTTGTTTTTCTTGGTTAAATCGAAGTAAAGTCGGTCGTTTGGCATAAACTAAACATGTTGTTCTAATATAGTGCGGTAAATAGAAGAACTGTAATATCTGACAAAACATTATTGTCGTATACTTTCAGTTTGATTGACGTAGCTTTTTTTTCTCTTTCATTTTAGTCCTTATCACTAGTATACTTAAAATAAAAGTTATATAAATGATAGAATTTTATCATAATTGTGGACTAGCATAATAAAAATACTTAAAATAAAAGTTATATAAATGATAGAATTTTATCATAATTATGGACTAGCATAATAAAAATATTTTGTACAAACCCCGATTAATTGGATGTCAATGGTAATTCTCTCTTTAACGTGTCATTGGGCCTGTGTCCATGGGCCCGCTATGATGGGTAGGCTTGGCCCATGTATTATAAAACACAGGAGACCCTACTGCTAGCCAACCTTTATATACAGTCG
>JANKOE010000005.1:67435606-67458839 GCA_026284465.1 Erythroxylum citrifolium | reverse complement strand
ATAGCATAAGTACGGGACTAACAAAGTAAATCACAACTATACCCACCACAAGACAGAAAATCTGTTAGAGGTAAGACATAGGATCTAAATACAATACCTATATCGAACAAACTCTGACAATGCTGCAGCAGCAGCTTCCCTTTGAAATCTCTGAGGTCTGCTCAAGGCTTTAGTTAAAATCAGGCAAATACTTTGGACCTGAATAGATTAACCAGAAGGATAAAACTCAATAATATTCAGTCATACCAAACTTTTTTATTTTTTGGTTTCAACAATACAATCCAAGTCCTATAAGTATGATTTTAAGGGTATTTTACTTTTCTTCATATTAGTCAAATTATAAAAAATGAATTCAGAACCAATGAACTGCCTATTTAACAATTAACTTGGTTTGAAAGCCAACCAAATCTCACATGTAATGTTCACAACTAGATGCAACCATGTTACTAGAGGACTATGTTAGAATACTATATTGTAAATTCTTGGACCTCACCCAACAACTTAAGCTTTTGGATTGAACAGTTTATTGACAGTACAGAAACTTATGACTCAGAGGTTAGGTTCTCTCACCCTCATTTTGGCTGATTTGTGATTTGTTGAATTTGTCCACACTTTTGTGGGGGAAGCTGATAGAATAATATATGATATATTCTTAGACCTTGCCTATTAGTTTAAACTTTTGAGTTGGATTGTTTCGTAGCAAACAGCAAACTACTGATCATAATAGATAACCCTAATTTTAAAATTCCAACAAATTTCAACAATAGAAGATACAGCTCCAAGGGTCTCTAGACGCAAATGCTTCTCGGTTACATGAACTGCTGCACAGAGTAATGCCTGAGCTGTCCTGTGGAAATAAAGATTAGGAGAGTTAACCTAAAATTTAACAACTAATACAACATAATCTATAATAAATTTGATTTACTCTCTCTGATCATCTTAGCTAACCCTGTCCAAGTCTAAATTTTAGCACACTAAGTATAAATCAACCTTAAATGAAAATCTTAATATTCAAGCACCATTGAATCAAATAAGTGAATAATTTTATGATTTTCTCTGAAGTGTAATAGAAAAAGCAAGCGGTAAAATTGTTAATCTAGACAAATTTTCAATGTGGGACCATACTCATGGAGCCATGGATGAACACAGAAATCCCTTCTCAAGGATTGAAACTACAATCGATTTCAGAATAATTAGCAAAATGGTTGCATCTCCCATTTAGATTGTAGTGCTAGCAGGGGCAAACAAGTTGGCAACGAGCCTACAACTTAAAAACACAGTTGGAACTAATTCAAAATTATCCAGCTATTTGATAAACCTTGAAACATCAGCTTCACTCAGTTCATTTCCCCTCTTTGTGACGAACTCTATCGCAGCTTGGATAGCTCCTTCAGCTGCCTCTTTGATCTTATCACATATAGCTGCTGTGCAACTATGCAATGTGGCCACAAGCTGTACCATATTCTTAAGAATAAGAACTTTGCACAAGAAAAAGAAGCATAAAAACTTTCATACATCAACAGTAGAAACTTACCTCATCTTTCGTCAATAAGGTACAAATAGAAGAAACAATTCTGTTGAAAACCTCTGACGGATCAATCGAAGCATCCTGTAGTGCAAAAGATTCAAATTTAAAAGATCGTATTTTTCTCTTCATATAGAAGTAGAAAGAATGCAAAAATGATGATAACAAGGAAAAGAACTTACACTTCTTAAAATGGCTATGACATCCTCAAGTGAGGACAAAGCACGGTAGGACAATTCTATATCTGCACTAGAGCTAGAACCAACAGGCTTTGGAAGCGACATAGATATGCTGAAGAGTTGATCAAGAATCTACAGAGGAAAAGTTTAGTATCTCAATGTCTACTTAAGTGAATATGAATCTTCAACTACTATAAAAGGAACTGCACGTCAATTCCAAACCTGGGCAGAAATTTTTCTAACTTCAGAATTATTGTCTGCACAACGTGGCAGGTATACAATGACTCTCTCCCCCAAACAGAGGGCTTCACGACTTGGCAATACAAATGTAGCTGAAAGTCGAACAAAAATATTGGTATAGTGAATGGCATTTAGTACTGGAAATCCATCATGAATTATGATGATGTGACACAAAAGTTTAACCACACTAGGGAAATACTATTACATGGTAAGTTGGAAAAGTTGTTGTGCAGAGTACGGTCTGTTTGCTTGTTGTGTATGCAGCTTCCACGGCAACCTATTGTACAATATCCACTAACACAAACCATCCGGAACTTGAGAAGCATCTCATACACTGCAAGGCAACCTCTTCTTCTTTGATAATCCACTGGTGAAGAGATATACTGATCAATATGTCTCACAATATGCAATAGTTGCTCAGCTCGACTTCTTCCATCCTCTCCACTAATTATTACATAAATTGCCAGTTTGAGTAGAAATAGGCACATGAAATCTTGCATATTTATTTTTCCAACAAGTACAAAATATCACATGCAAAAGAAGTTTCATATCTTCAATATATGTGGTATTAATCATAAAAGAAAATTTTGTTTCAAAATAGGATGTACAGGTAACCCTCTTCCTTCATGAGAAAATATATAACAGAAATAAACACAAAAGCATTTTACCCAAATGACCCAAAAATCCTTTAACAGAAGTTATCTGGTTACACTCTGTCCCAATATTAGGTTAAATCATATTTCATAATCAAAGAGATAAGTGTCCAGAGAGATGGGATGATTACATCATACCTTGTCAGAAGAATTGCACATAAGAGAGTAATAAGGTTGTGAATGAGAGGATTGACAACATCTTCAGGATCATTTGGTAAAGCAAAGAATCCTAAGGTTGCCTGTGAAAATATTTACTGACAAGTTCAGAGTTTTTGACAGTAGGAAACTTATTGTCAATAACACAGGCCACCAACCGATCCTAATACACACCTTCATAATGTGATTTCTTGTCTCAATCATAAGCTTTGGCTCCACAGATACCAATGTAGTGCAGGCATTTAAAGCCAGGGCCTGCATAAAGAACCATGAGAAGGTGCTAATTTTGGAGAATGTGAGGGAAGAAATTTGTGGAAATCAATTTGGTTGATAACAAACATTAAGCCAATTTAATGCATTTTTAGAAGCAGCAATTAATAAACCTGTGTATGAAGATGTTCAAGACTTCTATCAGAAAAGCTATCCACATCGTCTCTTCCCATCAAAGTTAAGATATAGTCAAGTAACAAGTCTCTCTTTTTCAGTGGGAATGGTGCACCATTTTCAGCAGCATTTATGACAGCTCGACCTGCACAAGGAATATTACACCAGTGCTATCTATCAAAGCACAGCTATGAGTAAAACCATAATACAAGCAAACAAGTCAGCACGCCTTGTCAAATACACAAAATACTTTTTATCTTCACTACTCTAGCAAGTGAATGTTATCTTCACACTGGGCAGCAGTACAGTATTAATATAAAAGAAAAACAACCACAAGGAAAAGCAGTTGACTTGTCATTCAACAACTAAGCAATCCTTGTCTGAAACTGATTTAATAAGCTGTTCTGATTAGGATCATGTTTCAGTTATGCACAAGTCCACACAAATCAAGGTTAAAGGATGAACCATCTGGGAACAAGCACAAGATAAAGCCATGTCCAGACCTTGCACTCACTCCTCATTAGTCACTACAAACCTACACAATATGACTAGATCGTTTTATGGATTCACAGAAAACTCAGACCTTTATGGAGTGGTATCTGAAAATTTTGAATTAGATGCCCTCAAAGTTGTAACTTATAATTAACATTAACTATATCATTATTCAATAATCTAACTTTATGATCCAGTCAAAATTGAAGAATTGAGAAATGGTTCCACAGCATAGGAAAATGAGCACTCCTGATCCAATGTTTCTCTGTAAAAATTGGGCATGGTTGTGGATATGGGTGGCAGAGGTATGAAGCATAAAATGTCACAGGGAAAACATATAAAATTTTAATACTGGGACTAATAAAGTCAAGATTGTGCCTCCATGTAACATAAATACCTAGCAAATCAATAGCAGTTATCACAGCCTGCTTTGCTGTATGATGGCGCACATGAAGAAGCCGTGAAAGCATGTTAGTACCCTGAAAGCCAGATAGAAGACTAAATCTCCCATTTCAAATGAAAATACTAACTCCAAAGAAATCGAAAGGAAGAGATCAGAAATCCAAAGTAATAAAGGGAGAACAAACAACATACAACTAGGGCATCAATTCTGGCTTCAATAACAGTTGATGGAGCATATCTTGCAGCATATCCATACATCAGGGCCAAGGCAGCATGTATATCATCAGATTGCTCTGCTTGATAGCTATCTGAGAAAAAGGAAAAGAATCTGGAAAGCAAAACACAAGAAAATGATCATTTGATAAATAATTCCGCATAACCTAGTAGAGCAATTCCATCATCTAGGTATATCCAAAATTATCCTCCATAGAACTTTGGAGTGTAATCTGCTAACTATAGTCCGGACTCCTCAAGTAGAAATGAGATAATAGAGTATATCAGAAAAGTTTAATGCCATTGCCCATCATATTATCGTTCCATTATACATGATTCTAGAAGGTTTTGCACAAGGCTTTGATTTTCACAAAAGAAGTAAGTTAGCATGCCAAGGCAAACATAGTGAGTGATTGTTATGAACCCAGCTCCAAACATACTTTATAAAACACAGGAAAATATGCATGAATTTCATCATTGAGACTTAAGATGGTAGGAAGCCAAGAGGAATAGACATGATAAATTCCATTCATAACCTATCATTCACCTCTGAAAAAATGTCTGTCCAACATTATCTAGAATGTCTTTCAACTTATCCAACACAGTGCCTAGGTGAGATGCCGCAACCTGGAAGTAACCAGAAGCAACAAATTATACATATGGTCAAAAAGAAATTTATGAGAGCAAAGATAACTGATGAATGCAAGATTTTCAAGATACCAATCCCATTGCTTTTGCTAAACCAAGCCTATTGGTCGGAATTGCAATATTGGCTTGTTTATACATCCAATCAATCTTCTTCCGGACGAAAGTTCTATCATCAACTTTCTGTAGAAGCATACCAAGGCACCTGCAGTGGAAGCACTTATTAATTATCATTTGCATGTGCCAAAGGAATGGTTAAACTTTTTGTATCTCAGTCTTTCTTTCAAAGACTCATAAAGCATTTCATTCTGTTGTGAGTCTTTCCTCTCATAGCCAGATCATTGAAAGGCTAACTTTTGCACACCCAATTTTGAAGATCTTACTCACATGCAAACAGAAGCATACATTAACAATACTTGCCTACTAAACTGAATTGTTAAGAGAAAGTATTTTAAAATAAAGGTGAATTCCATAAATACTACCCGTGTTTATAGAACCAATTACAACAGAAACTTACATATCTTTGCAATCACCTATAAAAAGGCAAACTCACATATTCTAAAGGAATTCACACAAGAGAAAAGAAAGAACAATGACCGATCTGCTTATGCCATTAAAACCTTAAACGGAATGGTATGAAGAAGCACTACCAATGATTAAAAGTAATGCCCAAATCAAGAAAGATAGGGAAGTTCTATGAAAATAGAAAAAAGAGTTCCGGTTATGCCCTAAAAGAGTACGGAAAGCTTATAGCAATGCTGCTTTATTAACAATTACAAAAAAGTTTGGAAGAGCAATACCGATGAAGAAGGGCAGAATGTTCATCGTCTGGTTTGTAGAGCTCATATTGGTCGGTGAAAGCATTTCCAAGAGATATGACCCAATCAATATCTTGAATCACGTCTAAAGATTCTGAAAGAAACTGCAATCAAGAACAACAATCACATTCCCAGCCATCACCAGAAGAACAAAAAACACTAAAATCCCTTTCATAGTGCATCTTTAATCATGTGAAAGAAACTGTTTCCAGCGTACGCAATTGATAGTTATAGCTGAACAGTTGAAAAACAAGAAGCAAGACACCAAAGCGATACAGGGATTAAAGACCCTTACATTGATTATCATATCATCCCAAGTCTCTTGGTAAGAAGGATCCAACTTTAGATCTTCTGTATCACTAACATATGCCTTCATTTTTGGTATCTAGAGCTTACCAAAGACAAGAATCAATCAGGTAAAAAATAGCAAAATTCCTTAAAGTAAAGCTTAACCAACTGGAAAATTTAGCCGTTTAGGCAAGATATGGATACGTCCAACTTTGTGAGGAGACATTACATAGGATAGCAATTTTGGAATACTAAAAAGAGGCAAAGAAACATATTTTAGTGGCTTCACATTTTGATAACCCAGCTTTGGATAATCCCATTTTGATATAAACAAAGGGATGTGTGTGTGTGAGAGAGAGGGAGGGAGAAAATGATAACAACAAATTAATGGAACTTCCATGAGAAAATCAACAATGACCTCATATAAATATACCTCTTCTTGCCAAAACAAGGTGATATTCTTTGGGAAGAGTGGTGCCAAGTAACAGAGGACCTGCAGATACAATAAAGAATAGAATTTAGAAGTTACGTACAGGTGTATCAAAATCAGATAATCACCACACAGTAGGGTAAATAGCACCAGAATAAAATACCTTTAACTCATAGGATAAGAAGATTTATTTTGATATTTCAATTCTCATAATTTCTTCATTATTTTGTTAACCCTAGTTTCCCAGTTGGCTTCATAAGCCAAGTGACTATGAAACAGGACTCACACACAAAATGATAATAGCAAATTAAATGTAGCCCCAATTTTCATCTATCAAAGCATAGAAGTGTAAAGAACCACAGCCAAATCTATCAAAATTTGAAGACCAATTTATCAACTGTTGTATAACAGCAAGTCCATAAGAGATTTTATTGAAAGTAGAGCCACAAATGAGCAAGAGTGCTTCATAAAACTTGGAAGATTGCACTGTAGCAGCTCACCAAAGCTCATTCATTTACACAAATTAGTTAATACAATTTTTAAGTTTCAATTCATACACAGGCCAAATCTGAGTAAGGGTAACTTGGTTCAATTAATAAAATGCTTTAGTTACAAATTATAAATTCATTCAAAGACTTATTTATAGACTCATTCAAAAAACAACTGAAGATCATACTTATTTTACATCTTACACACTTAGAATCGATAAATTTTCGTAAATCAAGCCCATGTCTTAAAATTAGCTATATTGGACTTGTTTCGATCTCGGGATCAAAGAAACTTTGGATGACTTGAGCCTAACCAAATCTAGGATCAGTCAAAGGAGAGCTTGGCTTGGCTCATTTGCAGCTATGGTTTAATCACCGAAGGTATGCATTTACAGCTACAAGAACAATCATAAAGAAAGTCCAAATTATCGAGGTAAAAAAAAAAAAACTCACTGAAAAAATTTGAGTTGCCAGTTGTTCCCTGGCTAATGGATCATGCAAAAGCACCAGCAAGCGGGCAAAAAGTTCCTAACAGATGCACGCCAAATCAATAGCTGGCTATTGTTTACAGTAAGATGAAAAAGTTACAAAAGAAAACAATCTTAAAACAACATAAAAACTTACCTCAGGACTTGGGATATCACCACGGGTTTTGCACTCATTAAGCATACTATTACTATTCAAAGATCTATGTCTACATAGCTCCGAAATACATCTGCAAACCTGTAAAAAATCATGTATGCAAAGCGATAATGTGAACACATCAACGCTTAACTGGATTCAGATAAAAAAAAATCTCAATCTCCAAACAATGTTACCATCAACCACCATAAAAAGTAGAAGGTAGTCACATTCACCTAATAGCATTTTTAAATTCAAAGGTATATAGAAGAAGGGAAATTAAATCAACGCATCAGATGCTGAGGTTAAAAAAAAAACTAAATAATAGAATGACCTACTATTGCAGTAGCCCCAGTGTAAACCCGCGGAATAATCATCTTCAATAGAAAAGGCCAAAGAATATGCTGCATAAATCAATTCCAAACCATAAGACTCCAATTTTAGACAAGTTGCATCATGGATGTAAGTCTTTAATACCTCCATTTCAGGAACTGTAATGGTTATGAGGAGAAGACCTTTCTCACAAACAGTTCTCAACTCTATTAGAGAAGAAGCCAGTATCTTTACCTGTGGAAGTTAATAACTCAGAACTACTAAGTCTGGAACAAAACAAACTGCTAAATTCAGATACAGTCTTCAAATAAGGGGAATTCTAAAATATGAAGACCAGCGTTGACCAATAGGCACATGGAAATCTGAGTACAAGAACTTACATAACTTCTCAATTTTTCACTCAATATTCAATTTTCAGGTTATTGTATCTTTCAGTGGAGTTCACCACACCATGTAAAAAGGGAATTCTCAATTAGCACATATTAATTCCATATCATATCCTGGAAAAACGGAGAGCATGACCAAAAGCCTACCTTGTTCTCAGGATCACTTCCATCCTCATCTGATGATAGAGCACAGTGGCGCACAAGATATTCAACAAACAACTCCCCCGGTGGACCAACTAAATAGCAGTGTGAAGCCATAACTACAATCAACTATAACAAGCGACACTAAAGCAGGTTAGGAAAAATAAGGCACCCATATTCTATAAACAAACTAACTGATCTGTAAGGTCTAGAGGAACTATATAGAAACTATAAGAACTGGTAACCAAATTATACCATACCTCTGACAAAGCCTTTTGGACTCCTATATTTTTCTCATCTAGCAAAGACTTCACAGCTTCAACAAGCAAAGGTCTTTTGCTGTGCCAAGCTTCAGACAACCTCCAAAGGAAAAATATATGCATCATAAGGTCACTTAGGACAACAGAGCAGTAACAACATCTTAGAGAAGAGAGAAAACCTTGGGAGCAGATGTTTTATGACACAGAGTGCACCAAAAGTTAGAGATTCTTCCTTCAAGCGACATTTCTAGTAGGAAAAGAAAAGAGAGAAAAAAAATTCAACGATTATTCACAATTAAATGGAAAGATTCAAGGCATGAAATGAATTCTTCTGGTCCACAATATAATGGTCACAAGAACCAACAAAAGACATCATCTTTGAAGGGAAAGAAAACAACCAATTACTCACATTTAGAAGGAAAGTGAATAAATCATCAGGGTACACCAAACCAACTGTGAGAAAACAACGCTGAACTTCATTGTACGTCTGTAAAAAAGGAACCATAAACAGGAAAAGAAATACAGAAAGAAAGGATATTTGTAATTAGGAGATAATGGAGAACATCTAGATAAAGGTTGAGACCATGGACACTAAGATACAAACCTTTAATCCCACTGAAAAGTTTTGATGCTCTTTACCATCAGCACTGATGCAAACTACTGGAAGTAGTGTTGACAGGATAACTGTGAGATCCTGAACAGCATATGATGAAAGTGAATTGATTAGGAAACTCAAAAGTCCAAAAAGCATTGTTCAATAGATTTTAAGGGGAAAAAGATTCTGTAATAGATCATTCTATTATCTCAGGTCATAAAAACTCTATATCAAACCAACATAAATTAGAAGATAATTTGTACTTGATTAGATGGAATAACTGGAAATAACAGTAAAAGATGAAGCTGGAGAAAAAATCAATAACTCATATTGAAGAAAAAAGTGATGTATGTGTCACCTCAAAATCAAGCAATGGTGGACCAGTTTCTGACAGCAGTGAGGCATTTAAGAGGCTATGGAGACCATGTGTAGCTAGAAGGGCAATATCTTGATCTCTTTTATACCTGATTTACAACAAAGAGGAAAGGAATAATACACTAAATAGCTCAAGTTGGTACCCAGTTAGACTCATCAAGGCATAAGTTTTAGTTTGAGAATGACTTTGCTAATAAAATTCAATCAAATTTTTTCAACATAGAAAAGAGACATTAAAGAAAATATTGTGATAAAGAACATTAAATAACGATTTATCTTACAAGTCCAATACAGTAGGGATAAGTCTGGGTAAAGCCGCTTTCAGCTGTGGCCTAGTGATAAGACCAACCATCTGACACAACGCTTCCACTGAAGATGTGCGAACCTATCACAAATATAGAGAAGAAAAACCAATTCCACATAAGATTTTTCAATGGAAGAATATACGTGTCCAGAAAGAGGGTGTGTACGTGTCCAGAAAGAGGGTGTGAAGATTAGTGATCGATCTTCTAGCATTTTTAATGAAGCACCAAGCTAACACATGAGACATTTACCTAAAGTGGTGCAAGAATCGATAGCCTAAATTAGCTACACCACCTTGTAACAGGCAAGGTCCTACAAAGGTATATATATAGCAGAACGGTATCTGAATTCACTAATATAGTGCTCTAAAGGAAAGAGATTTTGCATACCTTCAGATCTCGTGAAGCTGTCCAAACTCTCAATAAAAGCTCAAAAGCAGAATTAAGAAATGACCTGTATTGAATCATGCATCTTCTTCAGAGCACAATGTTGAAAGAACACATCTTACATGAACGTAGAAGAAGAACTAGATCTTACATGACATCAGCATCAAGACAAGAATTCATTGGAAAATCCATATTGTATTGAGCAGCAGCCAGACACCAGCACTTGAATGCTACCAAAAAAAAAACAGTAATCACAATTTACTAAGCACCCAAACCATGGCACATGACTAAATAAAATGATGTCATCATATAGCTTTGGTCAGACCATAAACATCTTATGCTTCATATTGCGTGTTGTTAAAATTGGGTTCAAATTCCTTGTCTTTAGATACTAGTTCATTGTTTTGTAGGAATTAAATTTTGACATAATTAATGAAGAATATGCTAATATTATCCAAATTCAAGCAAAAAATCCATAGTGAAACAAGGATGCAAACAAAAATTTATCATACCATTAGCAAATATTGGCCGATGTGAATCCCGTACATTTCCAAGAATAGGTAATACACGTGACAGTACACCTTTGAGTCTAGGAGTGAACTGCAAAGCTTCAATGAATCAAAAAGCACATAACACAGTTTATTTAGTCTAATTGCAATCATCGAACATTCTGAATCAAAACAAGACAATTAAACACGGAAAGTTGGATGGTAACCATCAGCAGAAGCAAAGTCAGCAAGAATTTGAAGCATGGCAGGCAATGCTGAAGTTGGCCCTGACAAATGGATAAATATCTCCTCCATCATCTGTGTTACAGAGTAAGAAAGACTCAGTGACAGTCAGAAAAACAGATCAGAAGCAGAAGGCTCAGAATTGGAAAGAATGCCAGCAGAGACACTAAGTTGACATGGAAATGGTACATGTCTCATATGATAGATATAGAAAGTATGTAAATCTCCAGACAATTCTAGTTAATGCCAAACATAAAGCATTATAGGAAATGGAATCAAATATAGAAATGTTGGTGGAACAAAGCTTGATTCCATACCAGAAATCAACTTCCCTCTATAGAACCACATTTACGATAGATTTCTCTTTGGGTGCACTCACAAAAAGTAAGGGTATGTCAAATCAGATCTATCCAAGAATTTCAGCTTTTCCTATTTTGAATTGGAAGACCAGTAAAGATAATAAACTTACAAGGTCAGGCAAATGTGAACCTATTGAAACAAGAACGCCTGCTCCAGCCCTCATCCAATCAACATTAAGATCCTATCTCAATCAAAGAAAAAGAAAGGTGAAAGAAAATAATAAGTGGGTTCAAGGAAATATCCAATTGGCCAAGATTACATTTATATTAAAAACCAAAACAAAAAAACAAAAGAAGAAGAAAAACTAGCATAATACAGGGAAAATGTAACATCTACTGGACAATTGATATTATCCATAATCCTTTATTCAGGAAGCCACCTAAAGAAGCATATAGTTGCTTTTGCAAGCATGTGCTGAATAGACATATAATTGTCGATTCTTTTAAAATCGCCAAACTTACCCTACCCGATAATAATAGAAGTAGAGAAGATCACAATAAAAGAGCTACATTAATGATAAGAAGTACATAAGCTAGACCAAAAAAGAGTGTGCATCACATCAAAGCAACCTCCAAGAAATTGACAGAGTTAGAACAACAACAAAGAACATGTCCCCAGGGGGAAGTTTTCACAGAAAAACTTTTCTACACCAAACAAACAACATACTAAAATTGGTGCAAAATAACTGCTTCAATTCTATCAGGAAATATTGCAAAAGCAGAGGCAGAGACCACCTTCCTGCTGTCTAAAAGTTTATATCATAATAGTTCTCCATCATCAAGTGAACTAGGTCTGTTTCAACTAATTTCCAACATCAAAAAGTCATCCCTTCTAACTTCACGGCCTGATAGGGAAATTATCTGGCCTCTAACGCACTAATTGACAAACATCAAGTTTCATCGCTAATAAGTTCATCTCTTTATGAATGCGCTCATTCACTGATCAACATAAAATTGGTGCAGATAAAAAATTGGGAACAAAGTGACAATTCAGAGCAAAAAGTAGATGCATGGAGAGCAAGCTTTAGAATACAATAACCAGGATGAATTATATAAGTCAAAAAATACAAAATAAAAAACCTTAGAGGAGATCATTTCGGTAGTAACAATCTTAGCAAGCTTCGACATGAAAGAAGGATCAACATCCCTTTTATCTAACTCACGAATTGCCAACGCCATCACCTGAAACACCCCGGCCATGTTCCCAAAACGCTGAAAAGAACAAAAGAAGTTCACACTTTTTCTCAATTACACGCCAAAATTCCTAAGACCAACTTCAGTATTTCATTAAGACTAGATCCTAAAGCCAATGCAAAATGTTGAATCACAAAAAAGTTTAGAATTTAAAAGAGAGGAGCAAAAGTAAGTACTCGTCTTCCTCCTCGAGAAACTGAGGAGCAACAATCAAGCACCAGGAGCGGGTTCCTGAAGTTGGAAACTCGATAGGGTCACATCAAACATCAAAAAAGCAATACATTATAAAGAAAAAGGCTTTACAGTGAGGCGACGTCCTTGAGAGAGGCCATGGAGGCTTCTCTAACGACGGAGGAATCATCAGCAAGAGAAGATACCAGAACCTGAACCGCCTCTGCGAGAGAACCATACAATCACCAAACAGAAAATAAAACTACTACCACGTTTATTACCACAAAATTGACCGTTTGATCTGAGTTTGTTAATGAAAAACAGAGACTTTGTCTGATAGCAATTGAAAGATTGAAACTTGAGGAGGGAGAAATTACCAGGAGCAGGAATTGAGCTTCCAGAGCTCGAAGAAGCCATAGATTAATGGTGGAAATCTAAAGGATTTGAAAACAAAAGAGAAAGCAAAGAGAAAATTGTAAGAAGTGGAATTGTTAAAAAAAGAAGAATAGGGAAAGACAGAGCAGAGACGGGCCTAACTGTTAAATACATGTCATATACATGCAAGAGTGGATTTAAAAACATAATTAACAGTTATTAATCTTCTATTTGATTATGAGTATTTTGATTTTTCTATTTGTCCATTTTGGAAGTAATGCGTAGTATATTGGTACGTGGCCAACTCTACTACCGATCTCTGCAACTGTAGATCTAAGCCCTTTGTGGCGCACCTAACAGTCTCTTTAATTTTTCCACAGCCATGGTTGGCTGCATTTTATTACTATGGCCATCAGATTATCAAACCATTTCTTTACCATTAGGTGAAACAGATAATTGCTTATGCTTCTTACCGTGTATTATCGATCACTCGCAGCCACTAAGACCATAAATAATCTTTCCACTTTTTTTAAACTGCAGTACTGATGTGATATAGCTAGTTGAATCGAATGATGAACAAGAGAACAGACAAGTAGTGTCGGAGATGGTGAACAATAATTAGATGAGGGAGTTGGTAACATATATCATGTCCTTTTGTTCTGGTTGGAGTTTCTTGGACGTCCATACTTGACTGGGACTGATCTCCATCCGCTTGGAGGCTTGTATGCTGTTTTCTTCCACATTAAGAGGGTGGTGGTGCGTTTTGAGAAGCAGCTGGTTTCTACTTCATAGCCTCCTGTGCTGTTCATGACTTTGCTTTGCTGGCTGGGACACATCTGAATATTCTTTGCTATTTTTTTTTTTGGTAAATATTCTTTGCTATTGCGTGTGGTCAAGCACAAAAAGATCAATCGGCATCAAGCACAAAACTTTTCCTTATCATCCTTTCTCAAATCTGCACGTCGTGAACTAAATGTCATGCATCCATGTAGCTTTCTGGCCAGAGGGATCTTCTACCATCTTTTTCTTTCCAATAATTCTGGCGTCGATATCTTGTTCAATCACCAATCAACTAAAAGTTCCGATAAGCTATTTCTATTTTTTATTATATATGTATGTATTTATGTATGTACATTAGACAACATTCAAATGAAGATCCTTTATAATGTCAGAGCTCATGGAAGTTACTAGCGCGAGCAACAGGAGCTAGAAGACTAAGGTGCCGCATTATCTTGAACCGGCAACCTCACGATAGATTCAAGAGAAAACAAGTATGAACTATGAGAGATATATGCATTGATCCAAAGTATATATGGTCAGAGCCGAATTGATGGAAGATGATCGTTTGCCCATTTAGCTGTTTTGTTCAGAATAATAAGGTAGATGTTTAATTAAGGCATGAGCTCTGCAAAACAAAATTCACACATTCTAAGTTCAAACTTGACATCAAGAAACATGGAAGATTCCTTTTTATATCGTTTCTCTTAATGATATAAAAAGTTGCACATCTCATCAAATGGAAGTAAGTTGGAAGTATCCGAACAAAAGTGCAATTAAATGCAAACTTGTTTTGAAGTATCTGGGAATCGTAAATCAATAAAATATATTTCACATAGCTCTAGAGAGTACTTGTACAAACATAAAATCAATCAGATTACTGATTTTGGCGATAAGTGGAAAACATTGCTGTATGCATGGGCTTATCCCACCCTCTCTTTTTTTTTCCATAAGAAGAATCTGTAAATGTTTCCATATGTGATTGCGATGGTTGTCGCCAGCTGGAAACATGAAGGATAGAACAATGGGTTCCTGTAAATCTGTCGTAAGCACAGAAAGCAGATGATAAGAGAGCCATCAAGGGATTTAAGGAAACAGCCAATGATATTATCTTAAGATTTCGAATCATCCCTGACCTGATCATCCCAGGCACTGAAAATCATATATCAATGCATCATGTAAGATTACTGGCAGAACAGAAAAGAAGTTTAACTACTCAATGAATCCTGTAAAAATTATGTCAGAGCACCATAACTAATGCCTTGGCTTCTCCAATTCTCTGAGGAGGATGCTTATCCTCTCATTTGGAAGTATCATCACTTCTGTTTAGGCCACAAACGTATATCCAAACTTTAAACTGAACGAACATGATCCAAATGTGTGTACGAACAAGATCCAAACTTAATTGGTACAAGAGAAAAAGTGTTCAAAAGCTCTTAAGCTTAAATTTCAAGTAATATCGGAAACATAAACCAAGCATTCATCGACTAAAACCATAAGAATCCAACAACTTGCTCTGTCAGGCCACTGCAGTCGGCAAGCGGGTTCAGCTTACACAAGAGTTCTTGTAGTACAGCAAACACTATTGCTTTCTTTGATTTGCATCCTCTTTGCAATAGATTCTGATGTGAAGGTGGTACCTCGTTTCTTTCCACTGACGATTAAAATAAAAAATACAATAGTAACACGACGATTGGACAGCCATCACTAAGCTGTGATGCTGTCTACATTATATACCAATTAAGTAATTGCCATATGAAAATCTGATTTGATTCCTTCAAACTTTGTAGAAATCTGATAATGGCCTTGATCTTTTATCTGTGGATTTGATGCAATGAGACAAGGGTACTTTAATGATATTTTTACCCTTTTATTCTCATCAAAACCGCGAAAATGGATATGATCATCTCCCATCTCCCATGAATAAGTGCGTAAGGGTACAATAACATTACAAACTTGAACAGCACTTCTATTCATACAAAACCGGGTAGATACATGGACAGAGTGACATTAGACATAGGATGTCGTGGAGGAAGACAACAGTAGGAACAATTAACTCCGGTGTTTTCCATGGGATCTCCTAGAGTCCTAGGCTGCTTCGAGAAATTTGATGTCCAATAATTGAACGTAATTCCAATTTCTGTGTTTCTTTTCCCCTCGAGTATTCTCTTCTTAGCCATTCTTATGAATCCTAAAACTGAAAGAAAGAATGCCTTAAAAGGGAAGACAAGAAACCAGGCGTACGAGATGAGAAGGTGGCACGTAATAAAGCAATGACAACGTTAAACAATTTGTGGGTTGTCAAACAGAGGCCAACTTTGAAAGTTCTCGTCTCTTTTGCTCTAAATCCTCCATTGCTGAAGCTTATTGGATGCTCTAAATTTGTTGCTACAGAAATTGTGTTCTGTAGTCTTATCTGGCCATTTGAGTTGATGAAAGTTCGTCTCTTTACAAACTGCTAGGACTATGTCTGTGCCTACTTTCTTTCACCAAGTCTGTGTACTCTCTGGTGCATGGTTGCTGATCACCTCTGCATTTAGGAACTGAACAACTTTTGTGTTCTGAACTAATTGAAGTTCACGCAGATACAATATGTGCATAGGATAGGACTGACCACAACAGGAATCCTGCTACTCTATGCATAAGAGTGACCTCAAGGAATGCAGCAGGGATATGCTTAGGACTGACCTGATAATACCTATATGTAATTATCGCTATGCATGGGCTGGGCTGGGTCAGGAGTGGCCCTGGCCCGTAACCTGATAGGCCACAGGCGGGCCGGGTTAGCCCTGCCCATTTGATTATATATTTTTTTAAAAAATAAAAAATGATGTCATAACGGCTCTTGCTCGACCCATGGCCCGCCTATGGCTTGGAAAATCTAAATTAGGTTAGGCTAAAATTGACATCTCTAATTATCGAGAATTCTACCTTCTTTTTTTTTTCTTTTTTGCCCTATTCAGAACTATTTAACTTTGGTATGGTTAAATGGCTACTTCTCATAAAACATGGTGTCCTTTAATTATATAGAAATAGGCATTTAAGAATTAAATAGGGAATTGAACGGGGATAAAAGGTTATCTTGTAACTATTAACCTCACAAAAGGTGGAGAATGGAGGACTATTTGTCACCACTCACCAAGATAGACGTATGCCTCGAAATATTTTTGTGTACATAAATTTAGGCCCACATTATGGCACCCAACATATGCACTACTCATCAGTGACTAGTAAGAAAGACAGGTAGGCACTACTAAGGATAGCTTCAGTATAGTTCACCATAGGACACGGCCCTCCACCACAACTCACCAATGAGCCTCCATTAGGTTCGATTCGCACCGCTATATTATGCCTATGGAAAAATCTGACTTCATATTGGACCATGCCTTAGTTTATGTAAAAGTTGAGTTGGGTTACAAGGGAAGTTGGTTGCGGCTTAGACATAAAACAACGTCAGGCTTGCAATCTCCCGTTTGGCAGGAGAAGTAGTAAGAGACGTCGTAGGAGCATTTGATCTGAGTCCATATGCTACATGTTACAAAGGTCTGTTTTGGACTTGAACTTTTACCGCAAGTCGCACCCACCTTGGCACGACAATCCCACTTAGGTCCGCTTAAGCAAGATTCAACATTTTCACTTGAATGTCGTCGAACAAATCTATTAGCCTTCGAACACCTCACGCCTACACAAGTATTTAAAGTGTTTCTCTCGCACACAAAATAATACAAGTGTATAACAGAGGAAAGAAAGGAGCAAGAGATATATAGCTGAAGCTAATCTTTTATTAATTCTCAACAAAATGTTAACAAAAGATACAAGTACCCCCTTCTCAAAACACTTACAAGGAACTCCCTACTCGAAGCCCTTACAATGAAAACCCCAAAAAACTCTCAACTCTCAAATCTCTCTCCTCTTAGTAATTTATCTCAATGAGTGAATGACTTAATGATTGAACTCTTAGCTCTCAACTCTAATAAGTTATTTATAGGCTCCTCTTGCTTGGAAAGCAAGTTCAAGATCTTTAAGGATCTCTATAATCCTAGTTGATCCTATCAACTAAAGATTACATTACATCACACCAACCAACAGGAAGACATCCCCTTTCCCTTAGGGCTCTTCTAATTGGCTACATTACATCATAATCTAATCAAATAAAGATTACATGCCAACTTGGAAGGTTGCATCCATATCCTTGAAGATCTCCACTATCTTTAGATGATTCTCTCACATGGTCTTTATCTTTTAGATTTAATGAATCTCCAATGTGATCTTTAAGTTGATCTCACCACGTCATCATGTGCCACATCACCCACAATTGCCACGTCATTGCTAATGTGTTTTCCAAGTCACCAAGGCCTATCCGCATATAGGTCCATTAATGCACGTCTATGGACAAGTCCATCTTCCATGATCAAGTTCACTCATAGTTCAGTCTCATTGTTCCTTGACTAAGTACAAGTCACAATCCGAGTTAGTATAAAACTTTGCATATTTTATATACCTTCGACCTGCGTCACCGAAGTCAAGTGCTTATGCACCTTTCCTCGCTTGTATACCTTCGCGCACCCTCAGGTCTCGCACGACTTAATTCGTCAACTCCCAGCAGCCTAGCATCTGAATCTGACGTCTCATCGAAGATTTCCGTCAATGTGCGCCTATGCATAAGCGTGCATCTTGCCTACTCTCGAGATCTATGCCGATACTTCCCGTATCTCTTGCCTATTTAGCAAGTTCCTCGGGTTTTGCTTGCTAACTTATAAGACTTCGCCTTGTTCCCTCGTCAATACACCTTCCTCGTATCAACCTGCATGCCAAGCATTGGCCAAAGCTCGTCAACACTAGTACGATCTTGTAGTCTGGACTTAAGAGTCTAACACTACCCTTCTAGGGATCGGACGTGGAGATTATTTCAAGGGTTCCGAGGTCCATTCTCAGGAACTGGTTCGTCCTCAGATGGACAAGAGGGGAGCCACAAGGAGTGCTAGCAATTGCTTAGTATTTTGAAGATTACATCTAAATATGCATAACCCGTAATGACAGACGCTTATTAAATCTAAGGCACCTGTAGAATGACAAGGGAAGCTCTCTTAATGCAAATATAGGCCAAATGAGTATGTTACTAACCTGATGCGACTAACAAGAAGAAGGTAATTAGGAGACTAAGAAAGGATTTGGTTGTAGTGCATAACATGAGCCTTAGTTACGTATCTAGGATCGAACGCGAAAGAAAATGAACGACAAAAACACGTAAAATACTTGATTTTGGTTCAATGACTTTCAACGAGCTTTTCGAAGCCGAAACAATTATGTTTTCCCGACGATCGCCACAAAAGTTGATCACTAAAATGTTGTTAATGTCTTTCTGCAACTTTCTTAACTCGTGAACCTCTTGACGGGTTAGAGAATTCAAACGATCACTAATTGCTTAAGCAGCTGCAAGAGACCTTAATCTTATATATATAGCTTCTATATTAGGTTTTCCCATCACCCCAATATGAGCCCTGCCCACACTGAATATGACTCATTTTCTTCGTCAGACTTCAGCCCATTAATTTAGATCACATTTGGGCTACTGTATTACCTTTTAATTGGATCAAATTCGATTTACTTAATCTTGAATTTTATTAAAACCAAAGAACAAAATTAATCGTTGTCCAATATTTTCAAAAAATTTCCAACATTCTTCCCCTTAGACAATAATTAATTACAAAAGTTGTAATATTTATAAAATTAGTAAAAAATGGTTAAGCAAATCACTATATAGGTCGACCAAGTTTAAAAGAAACATTTGATCCAAAGATAATGAAAATCCATCATTCCGTCCTGTGATGTTTTCGATACCAAAGAATAACAAATGCATGTGTCATGTGTGACACAGATCTAATACAATCATGTATATATAATACCCTACTAATATAAATGAGAAAATGGAATATGGCAAATTAGAATGACACTTGTATAATCTAAAATGTATCATCTTTCTGTTTGTAGGTCTCAATTTATCTGAACTTGATGCTAAACAACATTAGAGAAATTTATTTTCTCTCGATGAATGCTAACCTGTATTTATAGAAAACCTTTATTTCTCTAAACTCGATGCTAAATAGCATTAGAGAAATTTATTTTCTCTCGTTGAATGCTAAGCTGCATTTAGAGAAAACCTTTATGGGATTAAATATTTATATCCTCCTATGTCATGTCATAATCTATGGATTTATATATGTATATCTATATGTGTTCTAATGGCATAGGCTCAAGATCAATCTGTATGTATATATATGTTCAATGACCTTTAAATGCTCAATATCAACATAAATCTTAAAACTGACCTTTAAATGCTCAATATTAACACAAATCTAAAACTCTCACCTGTATTATGACAATATATAACATAACAATATGTATGACTGAGAACAAAATGATGATAATCTTTATTTATAATAAATCATATTGTCACAATACAAGAAAAGAAATACAAATGTACAAGGAGCTAATATAATAATCTCTAACTAACAGTGTCTAAGGACCTTAATGTACCCATACTGTATACATATCGCTCAAAAACATGTGGGCGAAGTCATTTAGTCAAAGGATCAACAAACATATCCTCAATCCTCAAATGCTCCATCTCAATGTCATCTTTTTGTATCAATTTCTTAATGGCTAAATATTCAACCTTTAAATGCTTAGACCCAATGATATTCTTATTACTATTACTGAACAACATTGAAAAAAGATTATCATAATATAATCGAATAGGTCTAGCTACCGAATCAATCACAGACAGCTCAAGAATCAAGTTTATGAGTCAAACCGCTTGTGTAGTAGCTTCATAGCATATTACAAACTCTGCATGCATGGTGTATGTGAACGATATCTTGCTTGCATCAAATGATTTTGGTTCTACGACTTTCAACGAGCTTTCGAAGCCGAAACAATTCCTTTTGCCGATGACCTTCACGAAAGTTGATCTCCAAAATTTCGTTAATGTCTTTTTACAACTTTCTTAACATGTGAACCTCTTGATGGGTCAGAATCCGAACGTTCACGAATTACTTAAGCAGTTGCAAGAGATCTTAACTTTATATGTATATTTTCTATATCGAACTTTCCCATCACAGGCTTAATATGAATTCGACCCACATTAAATATGACCTATTTTCTTTGTCGAATTTCAGCCCATTAATTTAGATCACATATTGGACTATTTTCTTACCTTTTAATTGGATCAAATTCTTTGAATTTATTAAAACCAAAGAACGTAATTAACTGTTGCCCAATATTTTCAAAAAATTTCCAACTGTGGTAGCCATTCAATGTCACAAAACAGACACGAGAGGTTATCTTTAATTAAGGCCACTGAAAGAATGTTGACACGTTCAAAAAGCAATGCCAAGCCGTTAATTGCCAGTGGAATGTTTTGGATTCTTTATACCAAAACGGAATTGCATTTAATATATTACTTGGTTTATTTTGACTAAGTGGAAGAAAATCAGGGTTTTTTTTATATTTTCTTTTTAAAAAAGTTCAAAACATGTATTATATCATGTAATATAAAAATATCAAATATTGATATTTGTCTAGTATGTGTTTTGTTTAATATAAAAAGATCATGTCTTGAACTATATGGGCAACCTTTGCCAATATGTTCTTACAATTTGCAATTATGTTGGACAAAAGGTTATATTAATTGATTTAGGGCGATAGCATTTGTAAATTGGAGGGTCAAAGTCAGTAGGATAAGCGTGGGCTAAAGGGCAGAGCTGCTTCACCCTCTGATTGTTGTAGTCACTACCACGACACTGCCTCAGCACATCGCATGCACTATTGCACCCAACGTACTGCCCTTCCTTGTTCTTCGCCACCAATGGAGGCGGACATATGCTCCCAATATTGTTTTGAACGCAGTCCACTACTGGGCACGGTCCCGACCCACCTTCCACCAACCACCCACCGTCCGGTTGGATACGGACCGCAATGTTATGCCCGTGGGTCAAGCTCACTTCGTAAGAGACCACGTTCTTTTTGATACTCATGTAGAGTAGGGTCACAGGGTACGCTGGCGGTGGACCTTGACACAATGCCTCTCCTGTTCCGCAGTCGCCCGTCTCGCAAGAGAAGTAATTGGTTAGGTTTGTCGTGCACTTGGTTCTTGCCCATAAGACACCGTTATAGGGGTCGCGCACATATAGGCTTTCTAAGGTACCCGGGCCGTTCCCGATGTTCAGGTCGCCATCGGCTGGGCTGGCGGCGAGCCACAAGGTATCCTGACAATTGTTCTCGAACCGGAAGAATATGTCAGAACAAACACCTGTAATAAAAAATGGAGGTTGTTTGATAAGAAGATAATATTTAACAGACGAATGTGTCCAGGCAGAATACAGTCATGTTACTAGTGATTTGATGAGAATGAAGAACCTGATATGGCCAAAGAGAGGAGGAATACGTTGAGAATTGATTTGGCAGCCATTGGATATTCCTTTGCTTGGAGTTTGCTCAGCGCTGCGTACTGCGACTAAATAGTGATTAGTAACATGAAGTACTGATGGAAGTTGAATCGTATTTTTCCTTTGTAAGTTACAAAGCTTTTATGACTGTATTTACTTCAATGTTAATTATGACACCAAAGGTGGTTAATCTTAAATCTAATGCATTTATCATGAGGATAAGACCTCAACATATCCCCATGTATGGTCATTAACTCTTAATCACGTAAGAATTTAAAAATTAAAATCAATGGATTGATTAAACGTTCATAAATTCCTCCCAGAAATTGAGAATTCGAGTGTCGTTAAACTTAAATTCAAATTGAGTTAACGGTAGTGGAATTTTAGTTGTGTCAATTTCTGGTCAAACTGTAATTATTATGAAAAATATTCCATTGCTCATTCATTAATGTTTTTGTCCATTCATGGTGTCTCATTTGAGGAACGAGATTATGATAAATGAATAAACTTATATAGAATCAACGTAACACAGTGTTTGTTTCCATTTTATTTTTAGTTTTCTGTTTTTGTTTTCAAATTTAGTAAAAATTTTTGTTTGTTTAATTTTTTATTTTTTATTTTTGGTTTCGGTTTCTTCCGATTTTTAAAAATTACGAAAATAATAAAAAGTGAGTTTTGTTTCTTGTTTTTGTTTTTTCATAATCTGATTTACTAGTATTATTTAAATATTTATTATTTAATTATTTAATTTTTAATAAAACTTATGAATAATTTAGTTCAACATTATATTTATATATTTAATAAATTAAAATTAATTATCAATAAAATTATGAATAATTTAATTTTATTTAATTTTTATAATTAAA
>JANKOE010000005.1:67257093-67268625 GCA_026284465.1 Erythroxylum citrifolium | reverse complement strand
GATTATTGCGTAATACTCCTTTGATACCTTGAAAAAGGATCTAAGAAACTCTAGGCTTAACCTTCTATCAACCAAAATTTGCCTAATAAATTGATCCAGGTAAAGTCCATAGAAAACGCTAAAAGTGGAACCATCCTTGAAGCTTACCACATTTCATTCAAATTAATCCCCAGAGATATTCGCATCTTTGTTTCAGTATCGGTTTTATCTATTTATTTATTTTGATAGTTAATTTTTCTTTTAATTTAATTTCCCAATCTTACCCAATCGCTTGGTCCAATTAATTGAGTGATCCAAACCTGGCACTTACACAATTACTCCCTGTGGGACGATATTATACTGTACTACTAGAGACCCGTGAACTTGCGGAACCGCATCAAAAGCTTCCTTATCGTTAAAAAGCACCCAGATTCTTTTGCCTATGAGGACAGTATTCCACGTAGATAAGTATTTGATGCCTAAACCACCCTCTCTTTTGGGCTTGCATAGGTCATTCCATTTAACCCTTGCATGAGAGTTAGACACTACATTCCCAAACCATATGAAATTTCTTAATTTAGTCTCTATATCCTTAATGATGGAGGAAGGCTGGATAAAATGGCTAGACCAGTACACATGAAAAGTTGAGAGCACATAAATGACTAACTGTAGTCTACCAGTATAGGAAAGAGTTTTATGGGTCCATTTGTTAACTCCGGCGTCAATTTTATCCAAAAGAGGAATGCAGTCACTCCTAAAGAGCCTACCTGTTAGGAGGGGAATCCTTAGGTAACAGATAGGAAGATGGCCTTTTTGAAGGCCTATTAGGACTTCCAGCTAATGAGCTAAATGACTCATATAAGAAGATAAGAAGTACTGACTCTTGCTAAGGTTGATATCTAGGCTAGACATGTTGGAGAAAAGGCTCAGGCAATTAAGTAAAGTTTGGATTGAAACCAGATAAGCATGACAAAATAATAAGAGATCATTAGCAAAAAGAAGGTGGGATAGTTTTAGAGCTTTACATCTCAAGTGGAATTGAAAAGAGCTTTACATCTAATAAATGTGATTTTATGCAAGTTAGATGAATTGAAAATATTGTGTTATATAAAATCTATGTAATTTGTATCTTAATTTAGTCTGAATTATGGATGAGAATATGATTATTATGCAAATTTTGGTTATATGGAAAATTGTATAGGGTGTGGTGAATTTTGTGATGAGTTATTAAATAATGGAAATATGTCATGATGAAAGAAGATAATGTGACATGATGATGTTGAATTTATGGATTTTCAAGAGAATTAAATGAACTTGTGGTTAGTGGCTTGCCTAGGTAGATTTATATCAGATGGTCTTGATATTAGACACGTGTCGGGATATTTCAGGAGTGAAGATATCCTTATTGATTTATTTTAGTATTCCAAGAGTGGGGATAGCCAGGATACTTCCAAGAGTGGGAAGTGTCCTATATGATTTATTTAATGAGACCCGGTATTTCAGGAGTAGGAATGCCCAAGATATTTAGGGGTGGGAAGTGTCTTACGTGGTCTGTTTGCCAGCAAACCATCAGATATAAGTCTACTAGGTTAAGCGGGACCCTAAAAGATTCAAAAAGAATTAAATAAAAATTTTAGGATAAAAGCATGGATTAAGAATAATAAATAAGCTTAATAAATGCGAAATTTGTGATATAAATTGCGATGCGATGGCATGTATATTTTCTTTGAATTTATATGTATTGTGTATTGCATGATGGGTACATTCTAGTTACCTCTTATTGAGTTGACAGCTCATTCCTTGCTCGTTATATTTTTTTCTTTCACAGGAACAAATCTTAGTTATATTTTGAAACAGGTTTGAGCGTTACATAAAATGTCGAATCTGACGTTATTTAATAATATGCAACCTTATTTCTACATAGTATGAAGACTGATTCCAATATCTTAAGCTATTAAAATGAAAAGGAAAATTTTCTTTTCAATAATAATTAAATCCTAAAGTTGTTGATGGTTTTTATTGATTTTGTTTTTACCATATACACTCTACACACTATTGCATAATTGTCCAAAACTTATAACTCAGTAATCAGCACGAGAGATAATTTATGGAAAAGGCAAACAAAAATAGAAGCATTAAATGTACACACGCCTACCTAAGCATCAAGCAAGACTACAAGGAAATAGGGAGTTCAGATCTTCTGTTCAATATTATAGTGTCTTACTGTGTCCAATAAATCTCAGCCATTTATTTATGTGGGGTCCGCATGGGAGTCGCGTAAATCCCGCAAAATAAATGGTTGAGATTTTATGAGACAAAATAAAACAGAGTAAAACTAGACAGAAGATCTGATTTTAGAAACAGGAAAGCCAGCAAGGCCTGCTATGTTGCAGCTGATAATCAACTCAAAACTACTTCGACATCAATACAGATAAGTTGGTTTTGAAAGTAATAGTCCAAATAAGCAAAAGACAAGATATGGGGAGAGTATAGGATTATATCTAAAAATCGATGAGGCCAATGACATTCAAATCAATTTGAGATCACTGTCCCCTAGCTTACTCACAAAAATCGATGGACGTACGACCCTTCCAAAGACTGCTTTTATAAAAAAATTTATGGACCAATACTCTGCCATTCGCCAGCTTTGCTAATAGTAGTCAACTTCTCCTCAAACTCTTGGCCCATTTCCAACTTCCATGCTAGCTATAGCTAGCTTCACTAAGTTCTAATGGTGATTTCTATGCTCTCTCTTCCTATAATAACGTAACGACAATGACCAGCTAATTAGTCCTCTCTCACTCTCTCTTTCTCTGTCCCTCGTTTGATGCTCGTTGGTATAATACAAGGCTGAGGATTTGTGGGTTGTCTGACTGTAGCAACTTAACTTAGAAGTAGTAGAGTTTATGTGAGCTAATTAAGGAGTTCGCTGGGAAAAAATGGTAATGAAGGAGAAGATGTTCCGATTGCAAAGCACGAAAAATCACTTACCAGTTAAGTCAAAGGAGAGAATTGAGTTCAACTTCTCTAACTTTAAGGCGCTTCAGGTAACTATATCATTCGTATACAAACCACTTAACTTGTGGAGAAGCTTCTTCCGCCACTTGTAAAGAATGGGGACAATGTATGTTGTATTTTAACAGGTGCCAAGAGGATGGGACGATTTGTACGTGTCTATAATCTCTGCGGAGACCAGGAAAGCTGTTGCCAAGTTGAATAAAGCAACTGTTGAAGATGGTAAGTGCCAGTGGAGTGAGGCTGTGTCAGAGTCTTTATGGTTTTTTCCTGACGAGGCTTCACAGGAGCTTCAAGATTGCATCTTCAGGCTTGTTGTCGCCCAGGTACTGCATTTCTGTTGCATGATCACTTCATTTGGCTTCTCATAGTTGGTTCTTATAAGTGGTAAAAAGAGTTAATCCCCAATGCCTGCAGGGTTCAGCTAGATCTGGTATTCTTGGGGAGATTACTATTAACATTGTGAGCTATATGAGTTCAATTGCTTCTGTTCCAGTTTCATTGCCCCTAACGAGATGCAATCATGGCACCATTTTACAGGTGAGTTTGTGCTATGCATCTTTCTGGTCATTCTGCCTTGTATCCTCAAAAAGCCTTACTGGGAAGTATCAATTGAAAATCAATCATAATTATGTCTGTTTATTTCTATTTCTATTTCTAATTTTTATTTTAAATTTAGTAAAATTTATGTTTGTTGGAGTTTTTAAATTTAGTTTCTTCCGGTTTTTTAAAATTATGAAAGCCATAAAAAATTGTTTTTGTTTTCTATTTATGTTTTTTTACACAATCTGATTTACTATTAATTAAATATATATTATTTAATTATTTAATATATTAAATTTCAATAAGAATTATGAATAATTTAATTTAATATTATGTAATTAATTAATTATTAATAATTTTAATTTAGTATTAAACTTTTTAAATTTTTTAATATAAAGGCTAATCTTTTAAATTTATAAAAATTAGGATAAAATTTTATTTGTACTAATGTGACATATTCACCAAATTTCACATAGATATCTGTGTATTAATTGTATCAGTAAAAACAATATTTTGACCTTTACATGAATTTAAATTTTTTAATTTTTGAATTAATTTTTTTTTAAAATTTGACATTAAATAAAAAAATCAAAAGGTTAAAAGCTCTATTATCTTATTTCCTTTATTTAATTAAAAAAAAAGAGATGTTTCACTTTTCTCCAATAAATCAAAGATGAATTTACAATAAAAAAGAGACAACTCAGTTATGTTCCTAACTTGATGATGGCAGATGATAGATTAGCTGGATTATTAAACTATTTCCATCTTAGACCAGTAATATTATGTGAAGCTCCAGTTGTAACATTGGCTGTATTCTCTATCTGAATTGCAGTTCAATATTGAATGTCTTACACAAAGACCAGAAGTCAGGTTCCACACTTACCAATTTCAGTTTGCATTTGTCTCAGTCTCATAAATTTTCATTTCTTGAGGATGAAAGTTTATTGTGTACTATTTTCAGTGACAAGGAAACAAAGGGAACAGCTTCCAAAGAGGACACAAATGAAATCTCACAAGAGATTGAGATCAAATTGAAGTCATCGAATGGTACATTGGCAAAGAGTGGAGCTTCCTACTCCCGTGAAGATGTTATCTCCAGTATAAATCACGATGATAGCCAAAGAGTTCGTCTATGATTTCCCTTCAGTCTTTTATCTTTTCTTAGCTGAAATCCAATCTCGACATTTTCTCTTTGTTTCTACATAGTTGTCTGTGAAATAGTAATCAATATGGATGCCAAAATGCTTAGAACTTAGAAGCACCAAACATTGTTCTTTTCTTCTTAGAACACTGATCTATGCTTGATCTTTTCTACAGAGAAGTTCCTTCAGCTTAAGTTCAAATCAGAGCTATGACTCGGCTCGGCATTCAACAGGAAGAGAAAATTTCTTTCGTCCTAGCAATACTAGTAATGATGGCCATGACTTGAGTGGAAGACAAGATTTGCATATCTTGCAGAATGTTGCAGCTCGAAGCAGCTATAATGCAAAAAACCCTTCTCCATCAAGTCAGTCGTCATTTAGCTCACGAATAACACATTCAGATGACCTTTCTCAGGATGATCTTCTAGAGTTCCCAGCATCTTCTTCAAGAAATTCAAATTCTTCTAAAAGCATGCTTGAAGCTGCAGAAGTGACTATCCAAGAGCTTCAAGAAGAAGCCAAGATGTGGGAAAGAAATGCCACAAAACTGATGCTTGATTTGGAGTTACTGAGAAAGGAACACTCGGAACAGTCCAAAGTTCATGCCAATTTGGAAATGGAGCTATCAGCAACTTGTGCAGAAAGGGACGGATTGCAAAATGAAGTTAAACAACTAGAATCCGTATTGGAAAAGTCAATTGTGAAATCAGTAGCCATAGAAGATTCAGTATTCCAAGATGAAGGTGTGGTACATTTAATGAAGGAACTTGAAAATGATAATAAGTTTCAGCAAGAATCCAACACTAATTTGGCTCTGCAGCTGAAAAAGAGTCAAGAGTCAAATGTTGAACTTGTTTCTGTGCTTCAGGAGCTTGAAGAAATTGTTGAAAAGCAGAAAGTAGAGATAAAGAACCTTTCTGAGCTACGGTCAAAATACTGCGACTTACAGGAGTCAGAAAAGAAATTTCAAGCTAAAGTGCAGGAATTGGAACAGGCCTTGAAAGATAGAAACAAAGAAGATGCGAATTTGAAATTTTGGACCCTTGATATCGAGAAAGAATACCACCAAAAGCTATCTGCCAAAGAAAATGAAATTGTTCGGTTAAAATCAAAGTTATTCGAGTTTCTGCAGAGAACGCCTGGTTCTGTAGAAATGCAACCAACAGATAAATTTGATAGAGATCTAATCAAAGAAATCGAAGCGCTGAAATTCAAGTTGCAAGATTTAGAAAGTGAATGTCAGGAGCTAACAGATGAAAATTTGCATCTGTTGCTTAAGCTCGAGGGAACAAAAAACAGTTCCAAGGTGGAAGGAGTCCATTTGGGTAGCTCCATGCCTGAAGTACCCAATCCTGAAAATGAAACATACAACCTTGAAGAGAAGCTGAGGAAGAAATTGCTAAACGAGATTATGGAGGAGCATAATCTTTCAGCTGGAAAACTTGAGAGTGAGAAGTTGGAACTCGAAATGAAAATTATGGAGCTGACCAAGGAACTGAAGGAGAGCAAGGAACTGATAGAAAAACTTGAGACTGAGTTGTTGTTGAAAGAAGAAAAGATCAGGAACCTTCAAATGTATCAAACAGAAGTGGAATCCAAGCTTTCCGTCCTTCAGAAAGAAAAGGACGAGTTAGAAGAAAACATCAACATTGTCACAAGAGAAAGTGACATTGCTACAAGGTGCCTCAATGACTTGCAAAATGATTTAATGCTGCTCAGCAGCAATGTTGATTCTCATGTTTCTGCCAACAAATATCTTCAGAGGAAATCTTCAGAGTTAGAAAGTGACAAACGTGAATTGGAGAATCAATTGTCAAAGCTAAGGGAGGAAAATGAAGGGTTGTCAGCTTGCGCATCTGGTTTGGAATCTAAATTGAGGTGCCTAACAGATGAGGAGTCAACTTCCTTTGATCTAAAGAGATCCAAATCTCATGTTGCAACTCTGGAAGCTGAGATTGCAAGATTGAGGCGCGAGATGGAGACTCAAAACACAGATCACAAACAGAAGCTGCAAGAACTAGAGGAACAGTGTTCAGAAGCTCATGAAGACCTCGAATATCTGAGAAAAGTAAATCCTAAATTGCAAGCTACAGTTGAGAGTCTGAAGGAGCAATGCAGTTCACTTCAACACTCTAAAGGAGAGTTGAAAAGGCAGAACATGGAGTTGCAGGAAAGTTGTACCCACTTAGATACAAGACTGAGAGAGTCTCATAGAAGTTTGACCGAGTACTCTAACAGAATTAAGAATCTAGATGAACAAATTTCTTCTGTTCTGCAAGACAGTGCCTCCAAAGAGCAAGGCTTAACTTCTCAAATGGACTTACTCTCCGAGGAAATCCAAAAACAGAATAAGAAATATAGCTCGTTAAATCAAAAGTATTTAGAGAAGATGGCTGAAAATGAGAGCCTTGGGCAAGAAGTGAGGGAACTCGCCTTGCAACTCTCAACAACTAGAGATGAAAAGGAAAAATTAGCTTCTGATGCTAGACATGAAGTATCCAGCTTACGTGCGAACATAGTTAAGCTAGAGTCGGATCTTCATACCACAAAGGCAAAATCCGAGGTTGAGGTTCGAAGCTTGATGGATGAGCTGGATGCTTTGAAGGAAAACCAGGAAATATTGAGGACTGACAATGCTAAAATGGTGAAACTGTTGGACAGCTACAAGTCACACGAAGAAAAGTTTAAGACCACTCTTAATGATCTTGAACTAAAGCTTACGGTATCTGAGTATGAAAGGCAACAACTGACGGACAAGTTTACAAATTTGAAGGTTCAATCACTGGAAATAGGTGCAATTCATGATGAAGTAGTATCTCTAAAGAATGAGCTCGATGCCACCAAATTTCAGAAAGAGAAATTTGAAACTTCGTTGCGCTTAGTATCTGAAGAGTGTGAAACATTGAAACTAGAAAAGGGTTCATTTCTTGGGATGATCGCTACCTTGAAGCAGGCTGTGTCTGAAATAGAGGACTTCAAAGAGAACAGGAGTTCTGTTGAGAAAGAGCTCCTACGGATGGAAACTGAAATAATGGCAAAAGAGGCATTGGTTGAACAGAATAAAGAGTCCAAAAATGAGCTCAACCAAATAAGGAGGACTAATCTGCAACTTCAACGACAGATAAAACAATTTGAGGAGGAGAAGTGTGAATCTACAAGGAAAGCTCAATCCGTTGAGGAGGAGTTGAAAATGGTGAAGAAACAGAGCCATCGGGAGCTAATTGCTATCGAGTCACTGAAGGTATAGCATTAACTTCTCTTCTTCTATTTAAATTTAGTTACATTACCTACCATAAATATCTGCCACATAATTGTTGGTTCCTGAATGATCTCAATTACAGAAGACAATTCTCTCTATACTTCCTGCAGAAAGATCATATAACTCGTTGACTTACTATTTTCGATTTTCCAAAAACAGGGTGACAATAGTTATGGAGATGATGATGTTGAAATTCATGCTGCCCATGTTGATCCTACCTTGAAAATTCGAAACCTTGAAGATGAACCGGCTAAGGCTTTGCTGTCAAACAAACAGTACAGGGCGAAGCTTAAAAAGTGAGTGTGACAGGAGCCGTAACTTGGCTCATAGTGCATCCATCAGTTTCATTCTTAATCTTAAAAGGCCGAGTGCTTTCCAAAATGGAAGATACCTGGCTCTAATTATTGAAATGACCGTTTGATTCATTGGTTAGATGTCCAGCATTATACACTCCAACTACTCTTATATGGCTAGATACTGGACTTAAAACCCTTCTTCACAGCAACTACTGATCTCTAACTGAAAATTTTCTCTTGCTAATGACACTGGTACAGATTGACATTCGAGGGACAAAAAGACCACACGGGATCCATCTCAGAAGAAAAATCTGAACTCTCAAAGTCTTCACTGAAGAAAGAGTTGAGAGAAATTCAGGATCGGTACTTCCACATGAGCCTCAAATATGCAGAGGTCGAAGCTCAGCGTGAGGAACTTGTAATGAAGCTTAAGGCAGCTCAACCTACAAGCAGGTGATTTCAAGAATATCTCACGCATTCTAATTTAGTATCCAGTACTCACCTTCCACTTTTTAATTATCCTGTCAAATCCGTACGCGCATGGCCTTAGTCCTCACTGTTACACTAATATTTGCACCTAATTGAATATGATGTGCTTAGCTAAGACACTATCTGCCCGTTTATGATGCCTTTGTCATTGCCTTAATACAGGTTCAAGTAAGCACATCCAGGAATCTTGTGAATGGGGTCTGTAGTGCATCTGCCGTTGGACTTGTAACAGAAATACTCAATAAAGTTCATGCAGATGTGTTTTGGTATCAAAATAGTATTCTTTGTACTTTTACCATGTTTAAAATCAAAGATTGGTTTTGATTTTGATTTTGCGGCTATATCACATTTTAATCATATCCTGCTCCCGCCTCTGGCCCTGCCATTGGCCCCGCTGAGGGCCCTTCTCTCGCTCTGGTTGTCTCTTCTGCGGCTGCTCCTCTTGTTGCTCCTGCGCTGGCTCCTCCCGTGCAGTCCGGCCCTGTCTCTTCTTCTGAGCTCCAGTTCGGCCCGCCTCTCACCCCTTGCTCTGCCCCTTGCCCCGCTTCTCTTCCAGAGCAGCTGGCTACGCCCGGTCCGACGCCCTGTGTTCTGCATTTGGAGGCCTCTAGTATCCACAAACCCCGGTCTGCTGGTCATCTCGGAGATCTCTTGTTTGATGCTTCGTTGGCCCCTGCGGACCTCCTTCCTGCTCCCCCGCCTGGCACCCCTTGCCCCGCTTTGCTTCCCGCGTCGTTGCCCACGCCAAGTCCGATGCCCTGTGTTCTGAGTTCGGAGGCCCCTCTCCCTTACAGCATCCACCGGCCTCGGTCTACTGGTGCTGTCAACGCCCTCCTTTTTGATGCTATCGCTCCTGCCAATCCTATGCTCCTGCCTGGGCGGCTGTATGACTCGGACTGATTTTCTCTTTACTTTTGGCCGCCATCTGTGGCTTTGGCTTTGGCTTTTATTTTCTTTTGTTTTGGGGAGCCGCCTGTGGCTTCTCTGGCTTTTGATTGCTGGCCGCCTGTGGCCTAGTTTTTCCCTTTGTCTTTCTCTTCTGCTGGTTTCCCTGTATTTTGTGAGCCACTTGTGGCCTGTTTGTTTTGTCTTTTGAGCCGCCTATGGCTTTGCTGATTTTGCTGGCCGCCTGTGGCCTCTGCTTTTCATCTTCTTTCTTGTACAGTCTCTTCATTATTTACTTAATATATATGTTAACATTTCCAAAAAAAAAAAAAAATCGTTAATTTCTAAAATTTTGGTTCGTGTGTGAAGAATGTGACGCATCTAGACTAGGAGTTGATCAGATGGCTTGAGTGGAACAAGGGGCAGGTTTGAGTAGTAGATTGTCTTTTTATTTTCACTAAATTAATCAACATTATGATGTCAATTCTTCCACGTCAATGTTAAGCAAGACAGCTTGGTTAGGTTTGGTGGTTTGCTTATGGAAAAGGTTTTTTTAAAATGCTTTTTTCTTGTTTATAGGTGTGATTTGCACAAAGTTTTTGTACAGTTGTTTATGATATTATTATTATTATGCATTATTAAGATAATATTTATGACAACTTATTGAGATATTAAAAGTAGTAACAAAAATGAGAATAAGGTAAAATATTTTGTGAAATAGTAAGGTTAAATAATTAACCTTAATGAATTTTAATTACTTAACCGCTATATCAAACAAGATAAATTAATAATTTAAACATTAGAAATTGACAAAAATAATAGTTTGTTTAGATATACTTTGAATTTTTTTTATGAAATTGTAGAATTATAAATTAAAAAGAACGTGTAAAAAGTGTGGAAGAAACTTAGGCGATGGCCATAAATTAAGAGTGGCATGAAAATAAAGTTCCGTGACGAAGTTAAGTGTACAGTCATAAGGTCATATAAAGTCATAAAGCCACAGACCATTATCTCAAAGTCACAAAGTTATAAATAAAGTCATAAATGGTGGATAAGCCATTATCTCAAAGTCAAGTCGTGTGGAAGAATATTAATAATGAAAAAAGAAAAAAAAAAGGATTAATATTGGAAAGTTGGGGTTGGGGTGGGACAGTTAAGAATTGCTTTGGAGGAAGTTTCAAAAATTTGGGAAATGCCCCACGTATCGAATCTCTTTAAACACCAAGTTGTTTTCCTTTCCCTCCAAGCCAAGCAAAGTCACGAAGAAGGGAACCAAAAAAAAAAAAGGTGAAAACAATGACTTTTGGTTCTCTCATTATCATCCAATGTATAAAGAATAAGTATGGTCGTCTGATGATTCTCCTTCAGAGGTTGTATGGATTTTATCTCAAGAAGACTTCAAGTAAACGAATTTCTTTCTTAAATGATGCACCAAGTGTTGCGATACTCATCTTTAACAACAATGGCTTTTTCTTCTTCTTCTTTGGCCTCCCAGTCTCCTCATCCACGTAGGTACGATGTCTTCATAAGCTTCAGGGGTCAAGACACTCGTCGCGGTTTCAGCTGCCATCTTTACGATGCTTTGCGCCGAAAGGGTCTCCTGACCTTCATTGATGACGATGAACTCCAAAGAGGAGAAGAAATTGCTGAGTCCCTTGTGCAAGCAATCCAAAAATCGAATGTTGCTGTCATCGTCTTCTCAAAAGACTATGCATCTTCCACATGGTGTCTCGATGAGCTTGTAAAGATCATTGAATGTCATCAAACTCGTGGACAGATTATCATACCTGTCTTTTACGATGTAAATCCATCCCATATAAGGAAACAGTCCTTTGATGTTGCCACAACTTTTGAAGGACATAAGCAAAATCCCAGGAACGCTCACAAGATACAAAATTGGAGGGATGCGTTGACCATGACTGCC
>JANKOE010000005.1:66771117-66781541 GCA_026284465.1 Erythroxylum citrifolium | reverse complement strand
AGTGCAATTTAAATAGTAAATGGACAAGAGTCTAGTAATTTATATATCAAAAATTACTCCAAAATGTCCATTAACAAGAGGCGACCGGCGGTGGCGAGGAGGAGCGGCGCGGAAGAGAGATGAGAGGGAGAGGAGATCGACAGTTGAGTGACAAGTGTCAGGGGGGGTTAAATTTTTAGGTTATAAATTTTTAAAATTTGCCATTTAGTCCCTGAACTTTTTCAACTTTACGGTACCGACCGAAAACCACCGGTACCGACTGGTATTTTCAGTCGGTACCGATGGTGTCCGTTCCGTTCCAGATCCCCCGGATTCGTCCGGAACGGAACGGATCCCATAACATTGCACAGGATCCAATCATTCCTTGTAACCTTTATTAGAATATAATATAAATGTACAATCATCATTAATACTGACAACTGTAAAATTCAAATAAACCATACATACAATGGTTGATATTCTCTACTGTAACAGACTCTATTATTGGGGGGGCAGATCTTCTGTCCCCTTTATTCTGTACCCACTCAGTACCCCCTTAATCCTAGCCATCCAATGCAATAAATTGGATGGTTGAAATTAAAAGGGAACAGCATAAGGGGTACAGAAGATCTGTACCCCTGTTATTGTAAGTGTATATATCACATCGAGCACAATGGCAGAGGCGTGCTCAGCATTATTTTACTCTTTCTGTTATATTGCTTTTCTCTTTCTTGGTATCAGAGCTCGCAATAATGTCTTCCTCAGCCGCTTCTTCTGCAACCTCAGTGCAAACGTCTTCATCTCTTTCATTCAGAACATACACACTATTCAACTCATCCAGCCAGACTACATCTATCAAGTTGGATAGGAGTAACTATCTAGTCTGGGAGTCTGTTGTCCTCCCGTTGATTGAAGAAAACCTACTTGTATCCTACATTAATGGGACCATTGCAGCGACACCTCGCCTCATCACTTCTGGAACGAAGGTCACTCCAAATCCAGCATTTGAGGAATGGTTCTCAGTCGATAGACTTCTTGTAGGGTGGCTGCGCAACACAATGAGTCTGGAGGTTGGTGCTCAACTTCTTCACTATCAAACTGCTCGAGAAATTTGGATAGGAGCAAAAGAACTTTCGTGTGCATCTATGAAATCCAGGGTGATGGTGTTCAAGTCGGAACTCCACCAAACTAGGAAAAATAGTATGAAGATGGAAGAATATTTAGCAAAAATGAAGAGCATCTCAGATCAACTCACCTTAGCTGGAGCTCTAGTTGTTACGGATGACCTCATTCTACATACGCTGAATGGTTTGGACGCAGACTACAATCCCATTGCAATAAAGCTAATTGATCAAATTGATTTAACGTGGGTTGAAACACAGTCAGGATTATTGGCGTTCGAAAGTAGGCTGGAGCAACTCAATCACTTCTCATCATTAACTATTCAACCATCGACAAATGTGGCTCAACGAGTGGGATCAGATTCTGCTAATAACAGTCAAAAGAATTTTTCTGAAAAATTCTCTTGGCGTGGTTCACGTGGTGGACGAAGCCGTGGTAAATCTCGTGGACGGAAAGGAGGGTATAATAACAGTGGTGGACGTTTCTTTTGCTACTTGTGCGAGAAACCTGGACATACGATACTAAACTGCTATCACAGGTTTGATAGAAAATTTTACCCACCATCAATACAAAACAGTCATCCACCTTTAGCTTTTTATGCGGAACCTTATACGGTCGATGACCCCTCATGGTATATGGACAGTCGTGCTTCATATCATGTGACACCAAATTCTGCACAAGTTGATCATTTCTCTTCTACAGGTAAACAATATCTTTCCACTTGCACTGGAGAAAAGGCCAGCATAATTGGCACTGGCACGACTTCTTTACCGCACTCAAATTTAACACTCAAAGATATTTTGATTGTACCTTCTGCTACTAAAAGCTTGTTGAGTGTTCATAAATTAACGAAGGATAATCCAATAGTAGTTGCATTCACTAATGATGCTTGTGTGGTAAAGGACAAGAGGACAGGGCAACAAGTAGCACAAGGGAGGTCAATCCAAGGTCTCTATCCGATGAATGATTGGTTGAAGAAGAAGAAACAAGGGCATGCCCAGGCAAACACAGCAACCGTAACAGCAAAACAACAACAAGACTTCAAGACTTGGCATTATAAACTAGGACATCCCAGTATTAGAGTCTTACAGAATGTACTGCTTAACTACAACGCTGATTTTGATTCCCAAAACTTCTCCTGTGAAGCATGTCAATTTGGAAAATCTAAGTTGTTGCCTTTTCCTAAATCTATGTCTCATGCTACTTCACCTCCTGAATTAGTTCATACCAATTTATGGGGACCATCACCAGTGCATTCCGTAGGTGGTTTTTGGTTTTACATACATTTCATAGATGATTTCAGCTGCTATACCTGGATTTATCCATTAAAACACAAGGGAGAAGCAGTCAATGCACTCAACCTCTTTCGTGCACAGATTGAGAACAAACTCGATACAAAAATGAAGACTATTCAATGTGATAATGGAGCTGAATAGAAGCCTTTTATTCCAATTACTCAAGCAAATAGAATAGAGATGCGCTATACATGTCCATACACATCTGAACAGAATGGTAGAGCTGAACAGAAGCAGAGGCACATAGTGGAAATGGGTTTGACATTGCTAGCACAAGCACATCTACCTCTTACCTACTGGGTTGAGGGTTTCCAAACAGCGGTATACCTTATAAACCAACTTCCTACCCCTGTCCTCAAAAACCTAACTCCCTTATTTCGACTCTTCAATAAGAAACCCAACTACCAAACTCTCCAACCTTTCGGGTGTGCACGTTACCCCTGTCTCAAACCATATAACATACATAAGTTTCAATATCACAGTCAAAAGTGTGTATATTTAGGTCCAGCATCTCAACATAAAGGCTTTAAATGTTTAAGCTCAATTGGCAGAATATATGTCTCTCGTCATGTAGTATTTGACTTTTTGAGTTTTCCTTGTAATACAAGCTTCTTCAACAGAAGGGCACAAATACCTACCAATGACAGTGTCGTTCCCATCTTGGTAACTTTGCCGGCCACAGAACACTCAAAAAGGGCTGGCTCAATGGCTTTTCTTCAAACGGCTAGTGTAAGTTCATCAAGCCAAGCCACAAGCAGTCCTGAATCATAATCCGAAAGAAGGTCACCCAACTCAAGTCCACATGCTCGCCCAAGTCCACATGCTCGTCCAAGTCCACATGCTCTAAGTCCAAATGTTGCGCCAACTAATGATGACATTATCTCGGCTCAACAAATACACGAGTCTATTTCAAGTGAGGCCAATGAACCAGATTTTCAACACAGTAGTGCAGCTCAAGAACCTGGATTACAGCCCATGATTACTCGATCTCGGGCTGGTATATTCAAACCTAAACTTCCTTACGCTGGTCTTATTGAAAATAAAAACGTAATCCATTCCTCTCAAGCTTCCGAACCCAAAAGCACAACAGAAGCTCTCTCTCTGCCTCATTGGAAGCAAGCCATGCTAAATGAATTTCACGCTCTACAAAGAAACAAAACATGGGATCTTGTAGCATACGATGGCACCCAGAAGCTCATTGACTGCAAATGGGTCTTAAGACCAAGTTCAAATCAGGAAGATCTCTTCTTAAGCACAAAACATGACTCGTGGCAAAGGGATACCAACAAGCTCCTGGAGTAGATTACGGAGAAACCTTCAGCCTTGTGGTTAAAGCTACAACTATTCGAATTGTGCTTACCATAGCCGTAACTTTAAACTGGGAAATAAAGCAATTAGATGTGAACAATGTGTTCCTCAATGGCTACCTTCAAGAATATGTCTATATGAAGCAACCGAAAGGCTTCTGTGATCCACAACGTTCGCAGCATATATGTAAGCCTGTGAAAGCAATTTATGGACTTAAACAAGCATCCCGCGCTTAGTTTGATCGACTAAGATTCACTCTTCAGAAATGAGGTTTTCAAAATGCCAAAAGTGATATATCCTTGTTCTATCTTCGCACCGACAAACTTGTTGTGCTTGTTCTAGTCTATGTAGATGACATTTTGGTGACTGGTAATGACTCACATTATCTTGAAGCTTTTGTTTGTAAGCTTAATTCTAACTTTGCTTTGAAGGATTTGGGTCCTTTATATTACTTTCTAGGAGTTAAAGTTCAACGAGACAATACTGGCATGTACTTGAATCAAGGGAAGTACACATTAGATGTACTGAAGCGCTTCAACATGGCTAATTGTGCTGCTGTGCCAACTCCTATGGTAACTGGGCGAAAATTCTCGAGTCAAGATGGTCCTCTCATGACTGATCCTTCTCTCTACTGCAGAGCAATAGGGTCTCTTCAATACCTCACCACAACCAGACCTGATATAGCCTTCTCGGTTAACAAACTGAGTTAGTTTATACCTCAACCCACTTAAACACATTTTTAGGGTGTAAAACGGATCTTTAGATATTTGAAAGGCACACATCAGCTGAGCTTGCATATCAAACCAGTAAGGAGATATCAACTGGTAGTATTTACAGATGCAGACTGGGCAACCGATACAGATGATAAAAGATCTATAGCTGGAACTTGTATCTATTTAAGCGATAATCTGATTTCTTGGGCCTCTCGCAAGCAAAGAGTCGTCCCAAGATCCAGTGCTGAGTCAGAATATAGAACCTTGGCAGATGGTGCTGCTGAAATAAAGTGGATTGTTTCGCTGTTAACAGAACTTGGAATCAACCTAAAACAACCGTCAATGATGTGGTGTGATAATCTCAGTGCCAAAGCTATTGCGTCCAACCCTGTACAGCATGCTAGAAGTAAACATATAGAAATTGATATTCACTTCATCCGCGACATGATCTTGAGAAAAGAAGTTGATGTTCATCATATACCATCCTCATTCCAAGTTGCTGACCGTTTGACGAAGGCTTTAACTCATCCAGATTTTGGCCTTGTTTGGTTGATAGCTGATCAGCCAAATTTTAGCTGATTGACTAAAATTAGATGTTTGACTTTATGAATCAGCTATTTATTATGTTTGGTTGTTGGCTGGTTGGGTTGAATCAGCCAACTCAACCAGCTAAAAATAATAAACTGCTTGGGAGTAGCGTTTCAGATCAATCATCTATTCATTTTTCTTATGATTCCAATTTTGCCCTAACCTCATTACACCTCTCTCGTTGCCTCTCTCGCGTTTTCTCCAGAATAATCACTATGTTTTCTCTAGATTCTTCAGATTACCAGATCAGTCGCGACAACGCATCCTTGTAGCTTGCAACAACCGATATGTGGGTAAACCGGTAACTGGTGAGTTCAACTCCTCTCTGGGTGAGAAAAAGCACTCCCCCCTTTTTTTTGTTTGATTTTTCTGTTATTACAAACTCGGTATTTTGTTCTTGGGAAGTTAATGTTTTAGGATCTAGATAATCCTAATGGAATACGCGTACGAGGATGAAATAGTGTCAGAAGAATTAACACATCAGATGAAAGAGAGAGAAAAGGAAGAATCCATTGATAGAGAGAGAGAGGAAAGATTACAAAACGATTGCACATACACAATACATGCCATTCAAAGCCACATATTCGGCTTATATTCAGCTCATCTGTTCCTCTACTTGTCTTCCTATTCTATTATCCTATTCTCGATATTTAATTAAACGCTGCACTTTACTCTCCGTCTTCTTCAACTAACGTCTGGCACTTCTTATTTCCATTCCGTCATCGCTAGTTTACTCGCCAACAATTCCCTTCCCCTTAATGTCTTTGTCCACCAAATTGATCTCCGGATAACGTTTCTGGAGTTCAAAAAAATATTACCAAGTTGCTTCTGCGCCTCCTCTATTTGACCATTGCACCAACAATTGTGTCACTGCTCGATTGTGCTTCTTCGTGATGCGTCTGTCTAAAATGACGACTAGAACATGCTCCACCGTTGTAATGAATTCTGGTAACTCCGACGAGACCCTAACCTGGTTCCCCCTTACCTTCTTCAACTGCAAGACATGAAACACCGGGTGAATTAGGGAGGTAGCAGGCAATTCAAGCTTATAAGCTACTTGCCCTATCTTCTGAACGATCTTATACGGCCCATAATACAAAGGGAATAATTTCTGATTACTTCTTCGTTGTAACGAATTTTGCCTGTAAGGTTGTAATTTGAGTAACGCCATTTCCCCAATTGCAAACTCACGTTCGGAACGACTGGAATCAGCATATTGTTTCATTCGATTCTGCGCCCTCTTTAAATGGAACCTTGCCAAATCTATAATGGCTTCCCTGTTTTTGAGCACCCTATCCACCTCCATTACCTTCGCATCCCCTGTGATGTAGGGCGTGTACACCGGTGGCAGATACCCATACAAAACTTCAAAAGGCGTACTCCCGATTGACGGACGGTAAGTGGTGTTATACCACCACTCCGCCACCGCTAACCATTCACTCCACTTCTGTGGGTTCTCCCCGCAACAGCACCTTAGATATGTTTCCCGAATTTTATTAACTGCCTCTGTGAGTCCGTCGGTCTGGGGGTGGTATGCGATGGAACATTTGAGCTGTACTCTCTGTAGCTTAAGCAACTCTTGCCAGAACTTACTCATAAAAATGGGATCCCGATCACTAATGATGGACTCCAGCATACCGTGCAACTTAAACACATTCGTAAGGAATAACTCTGCAATGTCACTGGCAGTATACGAGTGCTTCACCGCAACAAAATGGGCATACTTCGTAAATCGATCGACCACCACTAAAATTACCGACCTTCCCTTCGACACTGGTAGCCATTCAATAAAATCCAAGCTGACCTCCCTCCAACTTCCCTCCGGAATAGCAATTGGCTGTAACAGCCCAGGATAAGCGGCATTATCATATTTATTCCGTTGACAACTCATACAGTCTTGAACATATCGCCTCACATCTTTCGCTAATCCTTTCCAGAAGAACATACTCTGTATCTTTTTAGTGGTCGCTGCAACTCCTGCATGTCCCCCGACAGCATCATCATGGCTAATCTCAATTATTTGTTTCCTCAACGCCCCATTGTTACCGATGACCAGTCGACCCTTCCATCGGAGCAACTCATCCTTCCACTCGTAAGCACTTTGTCTCCTTGCTTCTCCATTCAATTCCTCAATTAAACATTGTATTGAGGGATCCTTCTCCCAACTCTTTCGTATTTCTTCCATTAACTGTCCATGTAATTGCGACACTGACAATGTCATCAACCCCACACTAGTAATTCGAGATAGTGCGTCCGTCGCGTCATTCTCTTTCCCACTCCGATATTGGACTTCAAAATCGTAGCCCAGTAGCTTAGGAAGCCATGTTTGCTAGAACGGTGTTGTCAGCCTCTGCTCCAACAGGTACTTCAAACTCCGATGGTTGGTTTTCACGACAAACAGCTTGCAACTCAAGTAATGATGCCACTGCTTGATTGCTTTGATGACTGCCAAAAATTCTTTCTCGTACGTCGATAGTCCATAATGCCTTCTCGCCAGTGCCTTGCTCAAAAAAGCAATCGGGTGACCCTCTTGTTGCAGTACAACTCCAATTCCTTGCCCACTGGCATCAGCTTAGACGACAAACTTCTTCAAGAAGTCCGGTAGAGCTAGTACCAGAGCAGACGTAATCGCCGCCTTCAATTTCTCAAATGCGTTATGCTCCTCCGTCCCCCATTCCCACTTATTCATCCGATCCTTCTTGAGTAATTCCGTTAATGGCTTCTCCAATACCCCATAGCCTTTAATAAACCGTCTATAATAACCTGTGATCCCCAAAAAACCCCTCAATTCTTTGAGATTCCTCGGCATCACCCAGTTGGTGATTGTCTGAACCTTCCGGAGGTCAGTGGCAACCCCCGACTCTGATATCGCATATCCTAAGTATTCTACTTGGCGTGCCCCAAATATGCATTTATCCCCCCGTAGAAATAAGCAGTTCCTTCTCAATGTCTCCATGGCCGTAGAAATGTGCTGAATATGCGACTGCAAAGAAGAGTTGTAAATGAGTATGTCGTTGAAAAACAATAGTATGAACCGACGTAGGAAGGGTTTAAAGAGCTCGTTCATTAATCGCTGGAAGGTCGACGGCGCATTCGTCAGGCCAAAGGGCATTACAAGAAATTCGTAATGTCCCTCATGGGTTCTAAACGCCGTCTTCGCCAGATCCTCCGGCTGCATTCTGATCTGGTGATAACCGGATTGGAGGTCCAATTTGGTAAACCACCCCGCCCCATGTAATTCATCCAACAATTCTTCAATCAGCGGTATAGGGAATTTGTCTTGTTTGCTTATTCAGTTCCCTGTAGTCAACGCACATTCGCCAGGAATCATCCTTTTTCTTGACCAGTACCATCGGTGAAGCGAACGGTCCATAGCTCTGCCTAATAAATCCTTGTTTCAGAAGGTTCTTTACCGCTTATTCGATAATGTCCTTCTAAGCTCCTGAATACCTGTACAGCTGGATGTTAATGGCTTCCACCCCTTCTTTGAGAACTATCTGATGGTTGTATGGTCTGTTCGGAGGTAACTCGGTTGACTCTTGGAAGACATCTGCATAGTCAGCCAAAACCACATTGAGTTTATCAAAAGCACTCCACTGGTCAAGGACAATTCACATCTGTTGCAATTGGAATTCCACCGGTGTTGTCAATTGCATCATGCACAGTTGACTCTCCAATGACCTCCGCCATTATTTTTGAAATTCTTTACTGGATAGAATTCTGATCGCCCTTTAGGATTCCCACATAACTTAACCGTCTGTCCCTCCCATTTAAAATCCATTGTTCGAAGCTTGAAGTTACAGAGAACGTCATCAAGACCACTCAACCATTGCACTCCCAGAACCACATCACGACCGCCCAATGCCATTACTAACGCATCCATAGTAAACTGTATTCCTTGCATGGTCCATTTGAACCCTTCACAATATTGATGACACTTCAATTGCAATCCTCCTCCTACCGTAATGGAAATAGGGTCCATTACTTGCAACTGACAATCTCCCTTACGAAAAATCGATGGGTCAATGAAATTGTGTGTGCTTCCATTGTCGATCAAGATATATATCTTCCTCCTTTGGTATTCCCCAACCACTCTCATTTTCTTAAACTCTGCATCCTCCGATAGTCCCAGCATGGCTTGCATGGAAACGATCAGTTGCTGTTCTTCAGTTGGACCGAGTTCTAATTCCTCCTCCTCCGTTTCTGGAGAAACCCCGCCACTGTCGTCTTCCCCTGTTACTATATAGAACAGCAGTTGACGCTTCTTACATTGATGTCTGAGGCCGTATTTTTTATCACACCAAAAGCAAAGCCCCTTAGCCCTTTTCTCGTCAAAATCCCTACTACTGATACGTCTCTGGCTTTTCGATGTCCCCACTGATGATGGAGAACGTAGAGACGATGCTGGAGTAGGTAGGATTCCGTCCGACGATGACCTGTGCATACTATTTGGAAGTTGCGATATTCGTGGACCCGATGGATACTTACTACCATCAGTTGCTCCCTTCATCAATGACCCTTGCTTCACTGTTATATTCCTTGTAAAGTTTAAGATCGCTTCTTGCTTCCTGGATAAGGTGTATGCCTGATGTAAAGAATGAGGCTCATGCAATTTCACCGTCACCCCTATCTCCGGTTTCAATCCTTTCACAAAAAATCCCACCAAGTATTCTTCAGACAACATCAATCGATTAGAATGATGGTCAAATAACGCGCAGTAATCCAACACTGATCCCATTTGCTTAAGATCCTTAAAGTCCCCAACCGGATCATCAAATATTTCCGCGTCAAACCTCTGTTTCAGCGCCTTAGTAAATTCTTCCCACGTCATGATGTATGTGATATGGCGATTTTGCACGTACAAGCGGTACCACTCCTGAGCTCGTTCATCCATGTGGAGAACAGCCACACTCACCTTCGTGTTTTTCGGCGTTTGGTCTAAAGTGAAAAACTGCTTGCACCTATATATCCACATTTTTACGTTTTCACTGTCGAATAGCGGAAACTTGATCCTGCTCAACCTCGTGAGAGCATTTCTGTAACACCCCAGTTTAGGGGTTAGAATATATAAAGAAATTTAGTACGTTTTATGTTGCTAAATTGTGCATCAGCATTTTTGGCATGCATTCATGACATTTTCCGGGTGAATTGGTTTAATGAGATTTCTGATTTATTCAGACTGCATTAATATAATTTTGGCAATTTTCGTACACTTAGAAATATTTGGTGAACTATTTTTGAGTTGAAATGGTATTTGGAGAGTCATATTATTATTTCGGAATTTTTGGTAACTTTTGCAAATTTTCAGAAAATTTTGGGTATTTTCTATTAAGAATACAAGCCCAAACAAAGGAAACAAAATACATTTTCAAACGGTATAAACAGACTCCTTTGGCCAGTGCAGTAGACTTGTCCCAGT
>JANKOE010000005.1:66605348-66617240 GCA_026284465.1 Erythroxylum citrifolium | reverse complement strand
TTTTCTTTCAATCCAAAACACCTGCAATAAATTTCTTAACCAATTCTATACATTTTATTATTATCAAAACATAAGTATAATTAAATTTGTCAACCACCATTGGTCCAACATCATGTTCCAAGGCACCATTAAAGCTCAAAAGGTGACGTTAGCCTCATTTCATCTCGAAGGAGAGACAAACCAATTGTGGCAATGGCTAAGGCAAGCCTATAAAGAAGAAGAAAAGAATGTCATGTGGCCAATTTTTGAAGAAGAACTCTGGGCTCAATTTGGACCCACAAAGTGTTAGGATTTCGATGAAGCACTATCCAGAGTGAAACAAGCAGGCTCTTTACGAGACTACTAGAAAGAATTTGAAAAGTTGGGGAATCGTGTGCAAGGGTAGACACAAAAGGCCCTGGTTGGAACATTTATAGGAGGCCTCAAACTAGGGATTTCAGAAGGAATCCGAATGTTTAAACCTAAAACATTGAAAGAAGCGATTAGCTTTGCACGAATGCGGGATGAACAATTAACTTGCCAGCTGAAATTTACAAGGCCATCACAATCCAACCGCACCCAGGGTATCCTTATTTCTCCTACAAAATCTAATCCAGCCTCTCTTATGAAGCGTTTGACTTAGGACGAGATGTAACGACAACGAATTCAAGGTCTTTATTTCAACTGTGATGACAAGTTCACTGCGGGTCATAAGTGTCACAAACCTCAGATCTTGCTGCTGGACCGCAACGTTAATTCAACTACTGAAGATGACGATGAGGAAACTGTAGTTGCAATACAGGATGAACTTGTGATATCGTTACATGCACTAACTGGGTGGTCCACTCCACGAACCATGAGAATCACTACAAAAATTAAGGAATGAAGTGATTGTCCTTATTGATAGTGGGTCTACTCACAATTTTATAAGAAAAAATAGCTACAAGGTTGCAACTTCCTGTTGTACCAACTGAACCATTCACAATAAAAGTGACTAATGGAGCTCCACTGAAATGTCAAGGGTGGTTCAAACATGTCAATATATTGCTCCAAGATATTCCTTTTTCTCTTACACTTTAGGCTTTGCCACTCATCAGGTTAGACGGGTTAGACTTGATGTTAAGAGTTCAATGGTTGGAGCAATCAAGCATAACAGTATGCGATTAGAGCAAAATGACTATGGAATTCCAATGGGATAACAAAGCTCAGAAACTTCAACAGAAAGATGGTCAATCCATCCAAGCGGTGTCTATACAAGCTCTTTCAAAGGAATTGCGCTAAGGAAATGCAATGTTTGTTGTTTATTTTCAAAATAAAATAGAAATGCCACAAGATGGGGTTCATCCGAACATGCAACAATTGTTGCAAGATTTTAGAGATATTTTCCAAGAGTCGAACCAACTTCCTTTGACCAAAGAAATTGAGCATCACATCATACTTAAAGAGGGAACCGAGCCCATTAATGTGAGACCCTACAGATTATAGAGCTCTTAATGTTGTCACCATCAAGGATCGATTTCCAATCCCTACCATTGATGACATGTTAGATGATCTTCATAAGGCAACCTACTTCACTAAATTAGACTTAAGAGCCAGTTACCATCAAGTATGGGTACATCTATCTGATATTCATAAAACTACATTTCACACTCATAATGACCATTATGAATATTTGGTCATGCCTTTTGGTCTGTGTAATGCCCCATCTACTTTTCAAGCCATTATGAATTTTATTTTGGGTCCATATCTTCGTAAATTTGTGTTAGTTTTCTTTGATAATATATTGATTTATAGCTCCAATTGGACCATGCATCGTGTATGTGTTCATAAGGCTTTTGAAATATTACAGCAACACAAGTTCTTTGTCAAGCTTAGTAAGTGTGTTCAGACAACAAGAATTGAATACCTGGGTCATATTGTTACTATTCAAGGAGTCAAGGTGAACCAAACGAAAATTAATGATGTGTTAAATTGGCCTAGGCCTACTAATATTTCCGAGTTACGTGGTTTTTTAGGCCTAACAGGTTATTACAGGAAGTTTGTTCAAGACTATGAACTTTTGGCTTGACCACTCACCAATTGTTAAAAAGGGCCAATTTAGTTGGAGTGATGAAGTCGAAGTTACTTTTGCAATTCTCAAGCAAGCCATGACCACCACACCAACACTTGCTATGGCAAATTTCAATATTCCTTTTGCCATCAAGACTGATGCCTTTAAAGATGAGATTGGTGCAATGTTGAATCAACAGGGCAAGCCAATAGCCTTCATGAGCTGAGCCTTAGGGTCATCCAAGAGATCCTGGTCGACATATGCTAGAGGAAAGCTTGCAATTGTCCAAGCTGTCCAAACATGGAGACCATATGTCCTGGGTAAAAAATTCTTCATTTAAATAGATCAATGTAGCCTCAAATATTTTTTGGAACAATGCATCGTAACTCCGGAGCAACAAAAATGGGTGTCAAAGCTGCTTGGATATGATTATGAAATCATTTATAAGCCAGGCAAGGAGAATTCAGCAGCTAATGCTCTTTCTCGCATGGTTGGCAGCCCACATCTTGATGCTGTGTCTGTCTCACAAGCTCAAATTCGGAATGATATCAATGAAACAGCCATCAAGCATCCAAATATGTAACAAATTAGGAAGTTGGCCACCGAAAACCAGGTGTTCCATATACTTGGTGGGGTGGATTAGTGTGCTACAAGAATCAAGTAATGGTGCCTCCAAATTCACACATCATTAAGTTGTTTATGCAAGAATTCCATGACTCTCCAATTGGTGGACATTCAACAATTTTATTGGTCATCATTGCATCGAATAGTGCAGGAACATGTCTCTACTTTTGATGTATGTCAACGAGCTAAGTTATCAACTTTGTCACCAGCAGGCCTTTTACAACCATTGCCAATATCATGTCAAGTATGGGATGATGTCACAATGAACTTCATTGAAGGACTTCCTCAATCCAATGGCAAGAACATAATTTTCGTAGTAGTTGATCGCTTAAGTAAGTCAGTTCATATTATTGCTTTGGCCCATCCATTCACTACAAAACTTGTAGCTGAAAATTTTGTTGAAGAGGTCGTGAAACTACATGGACTACCTAGAACTATCGTTAATGATCGAGATTCATTATTCATCAGTCATTTTTGGTGTGAATTTTTCAAGATGTCAGACACACAACTAAAGATGAGTTTTTCCTATCACCCGTAAACTGACGGTCAATCTAAAGTTTTCAATCGATGCCTCAAACAATAATTACGATGCTTTGCTCATTAGTAGCCACATAGATGGAGCTTTTACTTGCCATGAGTTGAGTTTTGGTACAACACCACTTACCATGTATCAATTGGAATGACACCTTTTCAAGCATTATATAGGCGATTACCTCCATCAATTCCACATTATAAGGTGGGTCGATCTTTAGTGCAACAAGTTGACTGACAGCTTGCTTTAAGGGCTGACATATTATGCCAACTTAAAGCCAATCTCAGTGCTGCTAATAACCAAATGCAGCAAGTGGCCAATTCCAAAAGGTGGGTGATTGGGTCTTTCATAAACTTCATCCCTATCGTCAACATATAGTCTTTGAGCGAGCATGTCAAAAATTGGCCAATCATTTCTACGATCCCTATGAGATTGAGCAGAAGATTGGCCAAGTATCTTATAAACTCAGGCTTTAAGAAGGATCCCGCATTCACCCAGTCTTCCGCATTTCATTGCTAAAAAAGAAAACAGGTAACACTCATATGGCCAGTCCTTAGATACCGCCTATTGTTGATCAAGAAATCATCATGGAACCTAAACGCATTTTAAATACTCAATGGATTGCAAAGGGGTCACTCTTTGTAGAAGAAAGTTTAGTGAAATGGAATCATCTTCCAGTCAAGGACGCCACTTGGGAAAATACTCACTAACTGTAGGAAAAAATTCATAAATTTAACCTTAAGGACAAGGTTCCATTGGAAGCGAAGGGTATTGATAAGCTCAAACGATCCACGAGTGCCCAAGAAAAACTCAAGATATATGGTATAAGTGTGGAAGCCATGAGAACTTTAAGGAATCGCTAAATGAGTGGGACTGTCAGATGTATTGTATGGTTAGGAATGAGTCAATGGAACTATCAGACGCATTGTGTGGCTAGGAATGAGTCAATTAGATGTTAGTTAATAATCTGGTGATGTGAATAAGTGCGAGCTATTTAGTAGTGTTGTTGGAGTTCGAGTCTCAAGTAGTTATGGCAGTATGTTAGGAAAGGTTTGTTATTTTTAATGTATTTAAATTCAAGCATTATCCAATAAGAAGGGTGTGTATTTTTTTAAAGCAAATTCCTATAGTCTATTCTCACCTAAAGTAGAATTCCTTTATATAAGATTACTAAAGCTTTGATTGTGACTTATTATTAATCGTTACAGGTTTTTTTGGGAGAACCAACCCTAAAAGTTAGCTTAAAGGGTAGAAGAGTTCATAAGCCTATAAACTCCGCATCAACCTTTTTTATTATCGATGTGGGACAATTAGACCATAACATTCCACCATACTTCATAGCCCAGACATCGGTAGGTTGGTTATATGCTAGACCTTTTCTAGTCCCGAACGAACACTGTAATACCGGCGTCACCACGTGTGGGCATGGCATAAGGACTTGAAAGTGTGGTGTTAGCTCTGATACCAATTGTTATAGGTCTTATGGAGAACCAACCCCAAAAGCTAGCTTAAAGAGTGGAAGAGCTCATAAGCTTATAAACCCCACATCATCCTCTTTTATTATCGATGTGGGACAATTAGACCGTAACAGTCAATGTCTAAATAGAAAGGTAGTATGAACTATATGAAAGTAGCTGTGTGATTAAGACATGATTTATTATCCTAAAGTAATTAGGGAGAATGTTCCGTTATTCTCGATTAGTATTGGGTCGGGAAATCTTTGGTCAAGATAGAATGACATTGTACATGGTTTACAAATGCTATTAATTGAATTGATAGTTAATGGTGGAAAACTAATATGATTGGACTTAAAATAGAATAGACATTTATTTCATGCTCTATGTCTAATCGGAACATTATATGATGAAAGGATTGAATTATATAGAAAAATCATGTACGGAAAGGTTAGTCAAAACCACTTTGACATTCCTAAATATTTGGGTAGTCATGATGTATTGCTAGACATCAATCTTGATTCATAATTGTTTAATTAGATAATTAAAGATAAATTAAAAGGAGTTTTAATTTATCTAATTATAATTATAATTATAATTTGTAATCATTGCCAATATATTTATGAATCTAGTGAGTCTCACATAAATAATGTGTTAAAGAGAGCAAAAATAATTTAATCAAGTTGGACTTGATTGTGAAGTTTGAGAAACTTTATGATTAAATATGAGATATTTAATAAATATGAATCAATAAGAGATACTGGATATGATTTGGGCATAATTGGTGTTTAATTAGAATTATTTATAATTCTAATTAAAGTTTAATTGAAACTAGAATTTAATTTCAATTAAATTACTAAAATGTCCAAAACCTATTATAAATAAGCTTAAGTTCTAGTAGAGCTAGCACTTCTTGCTTATCCCTCTTTGTAAGAATTACAAAGTTCTCTTAACCTATTATGTGGATACTATTAGAGGCTAGATATTTATGCGATTACGATAGTTGAAACAGATCGATTTTAGAAACGGTTTGAAAGATACGATAAAAACAAAATTAAGCTTCAGAATAAGATACGAATTACGATTCATGTTTTTGTTATAATTCATGTATTAATCATTTTATATAATTAAAGAGATCTTGATTTTTTGAAACTAATTTGCAAAAAAAATTTGTAATTATTTCGTTGCGACTGGGATTCAGATTTTCCAACATAAAGCACATGGTAAGATTCAGTAGTCCAGTATCAGCAGCTATGACTAATGTCATTTTCCTTCCTCGCTCGGGAAATTTACTTCTCGTCTGCCAAATAAGATTATTTTCTATGGCTTGCATGGCATATTATGATAGGATAGGATTATTTGGAATTCATGTTTGTTTTGGGGGCTATTTTTCTTCACATTGCCTCTATTATTTTTAGGGAGTAGAGGGTAAGCAAGAAGCCAATATTATTATGCTATATTGAATTATCGTTTACATTAACATTGTTATGATTTTTTCAACCGGAATGTGTTAACATTGTTATGATTTTTTCAACTGGACCACACATTCAACTGGAGCTAAAATAATAAATTTAGATTTTAAAAAATTTAACCAATATTAAACTATCATAAAATTTATTAAAATTTTTTCAAAATAATTAAAAAGGACTATTCTTATCCTAAAAATTAAAGTTTAATTAAAAAAATTTAGTTATAAAAATTAATTAGTTTAAAAAACTGACTAATTAATTAATAAATTAATCAATTTTTAATAAAAATTATTAAACTAAATATTAAAAAATAAATATTAAACTAAAAATTTATTAAATCCATTGCGTTTGGTAATTAATGCGTGATGTGCTGTTTTTTTGCGGAATAAGTTGCAGAATCTGGCTTGACAACATTCTAATGTGCTTGAGCACGTGTCACCCCAAGTGAAGAAACTTCTTTTCTCAGAGAGATCCAGGCATGCATGCCCTTTTCTATAAATATGTTAAAAACAACGTAGCTGTAATTTGCTTTGTTTGTATACACTGGTATATACCAATTTGCTAAATGCACACAAAACTGGCAGATATTACTCTGATATGTCAGATTAGTATCTCAAGAAGATACAAACCAAGAGGTCCATAAATTTACATGAACATTTTATGTATCTTCACAAATACAAGTGTCGCTTTTCTGTTTCTTTTCATGTGCACAATTATTCCCAAATTCATTCTCTTTTGAAGTACAGATGATCATTTCTATCTTTAGACTTATCGCATTCAGATTCATACTCAGTTTCGGACTTAGGTTCGGGTCAAATGGTTCAGGCCCAATTGATCCTCAGGCCAGCCCATCCTATATGAGATAGTTTGTCTCAAAATTCAGTCCCATTTTGGTTTTCAGTAACATTCAGGTTCCTTGGTAACAAGTTCTCAAATTTCCTTTGCTATACACAAATTGTTTTCTTTTTCGTAAAATCACAACAGCATTTGAGCACATATACTTAGCACCCGGTCTTCATTAGATGACATTTGTTCTGAATAATCAAAGAATTGCATTTGAAAATCCCATATTGCACATATTTGTACACAATATTCAGTTGAATAAGGAGATATATAAACATCTACAGCTTACGTTAAAGAAGTTGAAGCAAATGAGTAATTGGTTTTCCTTTGACCGAGTTTCATGTACAAACCCTGCAAAAACCAACACCCAATTAGCACACGTTTGTGTGATTTGGACCCCAAGTAATGACAGTTAAGTCCTATTATTTATCCCTCTCAAGCAGTTCTAAGCGCATGCACTAACTATTTTAAGTCCAAAGAGAGACACAATTAGTACAGAAAAGAATATAATCAGCCTTGTGAATGTTTTTGTGCAGATATATTTCAAACTAAGGCAGAAATAGTTACACTTGTAGTGTGTATGGTTGCTCCAGTAGTCATACTGATGTTCTGATCAGGAACCAACTCGAAGTCCATCTTCTGGATAAAGACAGAAAGTGCGACAATAGCTTCCAGCAGAGCAAACTGGTCACCCACACATTTACGGGGCCCTCCACTAAAAGGAATAAATCTGGAACATACCAAACTTATCTGCTCAATCTAACTAATGCCAAAGTACAATTAATTCTAAAGTTAACGTTTCTATGATTAGAATACAGAAATCAAACAGATCCAAACTACGAGGAAACTAGATTAACCAACTACCTGAAATCTGTATTAGATTCATTTGGAATTGGACCTTCCATGTCAAACCGTTCTGGCACAAATTCTTCCGCTCTCTCCCAGACCTAGTACAGTTAAAATGCTTCTCATAAGAAAATCATTCGTACATTCTCAATTCATGGTTTCCCAAACTATGCAGAGTGAGAAATAACAAATCACAAAATCTTCCACAGAATATATGGCCATTGGACATGCAAATAAATTCACAAAATAGAGCAAATTCTAGCCACTTGATGCAGATGAGATATTGTAAATAAACTATGATAGTAACTCAAATATTTTTCTTGATAACGATTCAAAGTTGAGATCTCTCAATCTGAGGTAGCATACGCTCATACTAAGCTAAATAATTCCCAAGAAAACATCACCTAAGAAATAAAATTTAGTCATCCTCTTGAGAGGCTTAATTGTGCCAGTAATCGGTGTAAATGTTACCAAGAAGAAAGGTATAAAAGAAAAGCTCAGAAATTCCACCGAGGATACACCATGTGACAAAGCCAAAACAATAATGATCTTGCCAAACAAAAGTACCCATATGCACTAATTTTCCAAAAACAATGAAAAGGCCAGTGGTCAGACTCCATTTATAAGTAACAGCTTCAATTATAGACATAAGCCTCCAAAAAACAGAAGATTCTGTAAAGTGAATAAAATTAGAGATACCTTTGAAGAATGATGGATATTGTACACAGAAATCATTATATCTTGACCCACATTAACCCTGTAATCTCCAGGAAGCACATCAGCAACTTGAGCTCTTCTTAACAAGACCTACAAGAATCTTGGATTTAGAATATCACTTAATCACTTTGATAGCATTCCTTTGCTTGTTTCGGATAACCCAATTATCTTCATGAAAAAGGAAAAAGTTGCAACCTACAGGAGGATGTGGGTACAGACGCAATGACTCGATTATGCAGCTAGTCACAAACTTCAAATTCTTTATATCATCATAAGTGGGAGGCTTTCCTTGTAAAACTTGGTCAACCTCTTCTTGCGCTTTCCTCAATGACGAAGAGTCCTGCAAAAAATAAGTTAATCCCAAAGATGCTTGATGTAATTTAAGCATATACCTCAAAATCAATAAAGTTTGATCAAAGGCTTCTCAATAAGAAAAGCAGAAATAAATTTTTTAATCTGCAGACAAATTATCAGACTAGCCTAAACTTCGTTTTTTAGCACTTTAATACATAAACTTCTAGTTTTTATCAAATCTAACATGACATTAATCCCCGTTAGAACCTTACATTAAATCAGAACGTGTGACATGTCACAAGAATTATATTTTTAAAACATAGTAAATATGGTTTAAAAATATAAAAAGGAAAAAAGGTCATTACTTTTGTAACTAACAAACATTATAATATAACTAGGGAAAACATTGAAATCAGAAACCTTAACACTTGAACATCAGAACTTTCTCACTCAAATTGATGATTACACCCAAATTAACAAAAAGAGAAAGCGAGTCATATATAAGCATGCTTTGTGTATTTGATTTCTAGTAAAAGCAATTGGAAGAATATTCCTCATCAGAGCATTTAAGATTACATGGCATTCATCTTTATCCAACTTTAAGCAATTTCATACAAATGATGTTTGGTGACTTAACTGTGGTTGTTTAAGGACTCATATTTGTTTTTAGTGATTTGCAATGCTCACCGTATGACTGGAGACACTTGATGGAATTTCTAGTAGAAAGTAGAAGCATTTTGCATGAACTTATATCAAGAACTCTCAATTGTGAAACTTGTTTCAGGAATGTAGAAAATATCTGAAAATTATTTCCGCTCAAATCTAGAATTTCTACAAAAAATAGAAAGCCCAATTCCTTAGGCAAATTCGCGAAACAATTTTTGAAATATAAATCATTAAAACTTGTCAAATCATTGAAAATATTTTTTGGCAAACGAGCTTGCTTCCAGCAATGATATATATCATTAGGTACATGAGCGTTTCAGGTTGCCAATGGATGTTGACAACTTCTCTATGGTCATCCCACTAAAGTTATAACAATGACATCATAACAACTGAAACCCTGACAATGGTAGGGAGGAGGGATGGTGAAATGTTAGGGTTTCGGATTTCATCAACTTTGCCCAAGTCATAATTATATTTGTTTCCTTTTACTTTTGTTTAAGCAACTATGAATTGAAATAATTATCCACGTAGCATGCCACATTTACTGACTCAATGAAGGTTTCTAACAGAAACTAATGTTGAACAAAAATTGATACGAACTAGAAATTTACGTATTGAAGTGTTAAAAATTAGAGTTTGATTACTCAGACATAGTAAAGTTTAGTCACTGATCATCTAAAAGGTAGTAGACAGGAAAGGTTACCTTACTCAGAAGATACAATGTCCAAGTCAATGCGGAACCCGTAGTCTCGTGGCCAGCAACTAACATTGACAAGAGGTCATCTCTCAATTGGACACTTGACACCTATTACATACAATGTAAAAAAGAAAATTTGACCATCTCAAAAGCTCGAATTAAGAAGTTTATGTTTTACCTCTTCTCTGCTAGCCAGCAAAAAACGGAGGATGCTTGGATCAGCTTCATTCACATACTCCTCTCCATCTACTCTCTCACCTTCAGTCTCCACAATCTCTTTGCATTTCTCAATCAGCCCTTCCACAGTTTGCCTTATCAACATCACCGCCTTTTCAGCTTTTATTTGTCTCGGAATTATCCTACGCAGTGCTTCAATCTTACGCCGACAACAACAAAAACACATAACTACCACACTTAACCACTGCCTTATGTTTCTATATACAAACAACATATTTACCTTCCAATACGGCAAGAGATCAGTGGATCGAGCCTCCGCCTCTTTGAGCGCAGCGTACACAGCTTCAATTACCGGACTATCCCTAGTCAAAGAATCGAAATTGTAGTTGAAAAGTGACAAGCCAATTACGTCAAGAGTCAGCTGCGAGAACTTCTCCTCCATATTTACAGGACTGCCACTTGACGCTTCTTCTCGAAGCTTCTCCACCAATCTCTCCGCGCACTTACAAAACACTCTATCAACGATCACTGACAAATACCTCTTGTGAAGAGACGGGACCACCGCCCTGCGACGCACGGTCCAAAGAGAGCCCTCGGCGATTGCGAAACCCTTGCCGAAGAGGAACTCGGAGACTTCGGCGACGAGGCCTTTGGAGTATTTGGTGCCGTAGTTTCGCAACACGTGCTTGGCGATGATTGGGTCGCTGATAACAACGAAGTTTCGAGGACCAGCTGCAAGGCGGTAAATGGGGCCGTAGAGATTCATCCATTTGAACAAAGGGAGGAAGAGAGCACCGCCTAAGAGGTCTGACACGTCATCGAGCTTGGCGTTTGCTATGGGGATTCCTGAGTCGTCGTTTCGGGTTAGGGTCAAAGAGCGGGTAAGCGAAGTGAGCCAGTCTGGGCTCACCCACGAGAGGGAGGTTTTAGAAGGGTTTTGGGTTGGGGTTGGCCTTGAGGATTTGTTGCCGTTTAGAGAGCATTTTGTGAAGAAAGAGTTGCGTATTGGAGGTGAGAGGAGCGAGGGTGAGGAGAGAGAATATGCAAATGGCATGACTGTAGAGAAAGAGAGAGATAGAGACGACGACGGCTTTCTCGAGTTTATCCGGCTTCTGCTACCATAGCAAGCTCAGTAGCTATGCTCCCATCGGTGGTCTGTAATGTTGATAGGAAGATAAGCGAATCAAAACGCTGTGTTTTGGGTGCTGTGATATGTTGGCTGCTGAGCTTCGAGTCGACATTCTATCACATTTATCGGGACTGAATTGAATTCTACTGGACTCGGCATTGGATTGAATTCTAGAACGGAATTATATCAATATCGGTTAGTATCGGGTATCATTTTAGAAAATTTTTTAAATTTATGAAATAATTCTTAAAATTTTTAAAAATTACAAAATAGTCCATATTGGTATAATATACAGTTATATTGTATACTTTACTAGTTTATTGTTTACATTAACTGTACTTTCAAAAATCTTAATAATAAATAATAATGAAAATTAATATGAAATAACAATAATTTTTAAATATTTTACATATAA
>JANKOE010000005.1:66361233-66373659 GCA_026284465.1 Erythroxylum citrifolium | reverse complement strand
CTTTGTATTGTATGATTAGATGTTTAATGAAATATGTATTTTACATTTATGAATACATTTATATTTGCCCCCACTGAGCAAAATTTCTGACTTCGCCCCTGCCGATCATCCAATGCAGTCCCTGCAGCGTCACTTTATTTCCTTATAAAGACTTAACTTGTTGCAATATCTATTCAATATTGTCACTATAGTTTGAAACTATTGTGTGCTTTAGTCAAAAATTGAACCAACATTTTTTATCTTGTTGTCTAATAAAAAATTTGTGTAACCTTACATTTATAGCAACACCACTTTATCTGACGGTATAAATTTTGTTGCTTTAATAAAAAGTAACAATAATTGTACTTATAGTTATACTTTTGTTTATTTTTTAAAACTCTTTTTGCTAAGATAAAAATTTTCTTTGCAATCAGCCAATTATATCGATTTCTTCATTATCCAACCGATGTTCATTGACAAGCAACAAAAAGGCCAATGCATTAGCCTTTTTTTATAATCAAACCCATTTCATTATTTTCAGTATAACCAAATAAGAGAGTAATATTGAACACAAAGATTTATATTGGTATAATCGACCACTAATTTCATCCTATTTTATATTTATTTGCTTTCCACTTTAATTTATATCTAAAATGTACAACATTTAATCATTTTCTACGGTTAAGATTTTTTTTTAATGAAAAGTGCTAGAATGGAGTGGAGGGATATGAAGTTAAAAGGTCTTGTGTTTGATTCCTCCTACTTATGCTCTTTCAACCAAGTCTGTCGTACAGGGTTTGTCTAGTGCGAAGTATCTGGTTGGCGTGATTTGTAAGTCATTGTGTTAATCCGAAGATTTACCCAGTACGTATCTAAAGAATAGCGGCTGCGGATTCTTTTGTTAAAAAAAATTATAGCATTATGCATGCTTCTTCCTTTTTAGTAATTCTTACACTCAATCAAACTTTCTCTAACGTGCCAAGAAACACCCTTTCTGTTACATACAAACGAAGAATGTAAAATAATTGATTATTGAGATTTCAAGTGTATGTTGACACCTCATTTCTCAATTGTAAAAAGAAAATAGACACTAAATAAGTTGAATAAACATGAAGTTGTTTATTTGAACTAAACATTGTAGTACGTCTAAACAATTCATCGCAAATCAATGTTCAAGCACCTTTGTATTTTTTTACCAATGCCTCAAGCACCGCCCCACCGCCCGAGGCTAGAAAATGGCCCAAGTGATGCAATATGATTGCGTTTTTTGTTCAATTCCAGTGTTAACCTATTGCGTTGAAATTTCAACTTGCGGTCCCCGTCGTTAGTTTAAGTCCCTAGTCACTTAAGCTTATCATCAAATGTTTTCTTTGCTCGGCTTTGTTTCTTAGTTGTCAAATTGTGAACCACACCTAGTTTTCACATCCCACAATGCCAAGTGTACACTTCTCTATGATTCAACACGCTTCCACTTTTCTTGGAATTTCATGTCAGGACACACACTACACTTCTCTATGATTCAACACGCTTCCACCTTTCTTGGAATTTCATGTCAGGACACACCATAGTGTCCTCTCACTGCCATAGCCTATCACTTATTTAACCAGAAACCTGCGGAATTCAATATCAGCATTCCAAATTCAACCGTCTCTGTCACAAAAATCCCAGAAACATCAATCTTTCACCTTGGAAATTAAAAAGCTGCCACTAGAGAATGATCCATGGATGATATAGGATCTTCAAGACAAGCTTCAGGTTGGTCCTTAAGACACGCTACAGAAACAGGGTCTTTCTTCACTCCACTATTGTTCTCGCTCGCAGGTGCAGTCGCCACGTCTATGGCAATAATAGCATACCATTTCATAATGGTTAAGTATTGCATTAGACGGCGAAGAATGGCCGTCTCACAATACTCCAGGCCAGAACAAGGAAATCATAATCAAGTGTCTCACGGGCTTGAAAAGCATGTTCTTAATAAGATCCCAATCTTCTCTTATTCAAGCGGAACTGACAAGTTTCTTCGATTAGATCATGTACAGTGTGTCGTTTGTTTAGCTGAGCTGAAGGAAGGTGATGAGGTACGCTCGTTGCCGTATTGCGGGCATTTATTTCATGTCACATGCATTGATCATTGGTTCTTGGCACACACAACTTGTCCTATTTGTCGAGCTCCAGTAACCTACACCGCAAATGAGACTACTCCTGACGTGGGAAGCGATCGTCATGATCAAGAGACTCAAACCTCGGCCGATTTTCTTGAACAAAGAGATGCCGAAGAGGGATCAAGAGTTTTGCTTCGACATTGCGCTTCCCTTGTGTTGCCTAGAGAAGGGAAAGGCCAATCGATTATGGGGCTGACGCGATCTTTCTCTGCGGATCGGAATTTTGTGATCATCGACATTCAGAGAGACAGTACAGAAAAGGCTCCATGTTCGTCTTCATCATCCTCTTCTCTGAAAGCTGACATTCTTATGGAAAGTAAATCAGTTAGGGGAATATTACTGGCCCATCAATTAGATTGCATGCCTTCAAGGTTATTGAGATCCTTCTCACAACTACAGATGGACCGGAGCAGAGTTGTGGCTAATGGAATAGCTAAATGAGTTTGTACCTATTTGTCACATATATACATAAACAGGTCTGATCTGAGGTATGGCGTGGTCCAAACTCGCTGATCGACCAATATCCAGTTCTCTAAATTGACCGAAGCAATCTCAAAGCTGCATTTTTACCATGCGCTGTTCAGGGTCCTGAAATGTTCTTCTTGTATTTTGTTTGTTTACGCTCAGTCGGCATACGTCGAACAGAATCATGAAACATCAATTGGATCTCAGACAGTTTTGAACTGCTCCAAGTGGATTTACTCGCTGAGCCGATATAATTGTAGGTGAACAATGTTTAACATTTAATTTTTATATTACTTGTTATATTAAGCTACCAAATTAAAAATAATTCAATTGAACCGTAGATATTTAATTTAATTTAATTCTAAAAATGAATGAGTAAGAGTTCCAATTTTAATATCAATCACTCACCGAGACAAAATCATATATATAATTACTCGATTATAACATCCTTATCTATCTCAAAGTTTATCTAATTATCTTAAGCTGAAGTTAATTCCAGATTTATGATATTGTTAATATTATGAAAATTTTAAGTTACTTTAAATTACAGTACTGTTAAAATAATTGGGTTACCTCATGATCTACGTGTCCTTAACACATGTAAACATGAATTAAGTTCTCTGCTTCCATGTTTCCAGACAGTTTTCAATATAGTAGAAGTTTTAAATTTTAATTCGAGAATTGCTCTAATCTTGACCTTTTGATGCTTTAGTTGGTGACTAATTGGTTGTTTTAATATAAATTGCTTCTTCTCATTGATAATGAGGTCTGAGAACTAATTGAGCGGAGAATTTTAATTCGTCATTCAAGTAGAAAATTATGAATTCCTTGTCATTTTGTTATTAATTACTTGAACAATATTTGGTAAGGAATAAATTAAAACTGGTCGGGTCGGCTAAATTGGCCCTCTTAGGCCCAGCACCGAGCCCTGATGACGACAGCCCGACGTCTACGGCCCGTTTGGCCCATCGAGCGTTAGACTCCCATGCAGACACAATGACTCACGTAAACCTAAACCTAATGGCGTTCACAGGTATATAATGTACTATTCTGCTGAGATTCAGGTATGACAATATAACCTTGCTTTTCTCTGTTTACAACGGCCGAAAACCCTACGAAAATATTAACTTGAGCGTTGGAGGGGCCTCTCGGAAAACAACCTCCGGCGTGCCTTTGTTTATTTTGCAGGTGTTCGATAGTAAGGATCACGCAGGATCATGGATCAAAACAACGACAATCCGATCCAGCAGAATCCGACAGAACCAGCTTTAAAATCTGGGTTTGCTTTTCAGTTACCACACGGAAAACCAACCCGAGTTCATGCACGACCACTACTATTAAGAACTACAATCAAAAACAATTTAAATTAAGTTGACATGTAAGAAATTAAAGTTGCACTAATTGCATAATCCCACTGAAGTTAGCAAACACAAGATTTGCATAGCTAATACAGGTTTCTGATGTAGGCATGGAGCATTTTCTTCTTGCTCTCTCTTCATAACTTGGTAGGAGGAACACTACCGTAATGCATATGGCTACATAATCCCAATACCAGGATCCTTTGTAGCATATCCAGTTATCATATTTCAGTACTTTTTGGACCATTCAATTCAACAACAATGAAACGATCCTAAATTAAACCACGGCCTTTAGATAAATGAGAAACAAACTGAAAAATGTCTCATATACCGTCTCCTATACGGTTATTGTTTGAAAGAGCCAAATCAAAACGCATTTGACAAAAGCATCATCCAAAACAAAAGAAAATGCATAGGTGCATATAATTTACTTTGACAAAGATCGTGGCTTTGAAGCAGACCAAGAGCGAGAGCAAGAACCTGGAGATCTTGATTTAGACTTAACAGGAGCACGGCGAGAAGATTTGTTTCTTAAAGATTTGCTACAACAGAATGGCATGACTAAGCAATATTTGCAAGCTCAAGAACCGCAAAAATGACTGTTAATTTATTCAATCAAACCTCTGGCTCCTGCTCCAACAATAACTTCGACCACGGCCACGGCCACGGCTAGGGCTAGGGCTGCCATTGCGGCCACTTTAGCGAGACCGTCCGCCACTAGGGCTCCTAGATAAGTCTCTCTTGGAATCGTACTCCCTAAATATAACTTATGCCAATTCATGAACCCAAACTTGAGAGGGAAAGACTGAAAGAGAGGAAACTTGAATAATACCCAAATATATGCCCGAGAAAATTCATTTCTAAACTCAGAATTCATTGGTTGTGCTACAAATATGCTAGCAGAGGTTCAGGCTATCTACCATGGGTTGACTTTAGCGTGAACTCGTGGATACAACAAGCTTTTGCTAGAATTGGATTCGTTGGAAGCTATCAAGTTAGTTACCCAAGCTTGCCCTCCATCTCATCCTTATTTGCCAATTGTTGAGAATATTTTGTTTTATTTACGGAAGAACTGGGCCTGTTCTATTACCCATACTTGGAGAGAAGGCAACCAATGCGCTGATTATCTAGCGAAATTAGGCTCTTCATCTTCGCAGAATTGACATCTATGAGAGATGCCTGCTCCGGGTATTCGACATTTTCTATAGAATGATGCGTTGTCGGTGGCGTTTTTTGAGGCCTTAGGCCTCCTTGTTTTGTTTTTCCTCTTCACAAAAAAAAATAATAATCCACGATTCCCTTGGTGCCTGAAATTTGTTGTACCAAACAATCAAACAATGTAAAAGAAATTGGTTAACATAATCCTAAACTGTAAATTTCTACACCTCTGACAGTTTAATCAGTTAAAAAAACCTTGCAATCACAGTGAGCGATAACAAAAAAAGAAAAAAATGCCATGCATCAAACTCCTGTCAAAAACTGAAAAGAGGCTCAAATGTGAGGATTGGTAGATCAGAAACTGGTGCTCTTGTCCTAGCGTTACAACCATAGTAAGGAAAGCAACACATTGTGTCTCGCCACTACCGTCGCGGAAAACTTCAGAAAAACAGACATCACCCAGTCCAAATAGAGACGTGCAACCTGGTACGTTGTTTTAGTTACGGTAGGAGTTCACGTGCTGATCTGTACAAATTTTATCCTATAGTTCTTTTTATTATTATTTAAAAACGACAGTAGATAAAGTTGGAGATTGATTAGTCCAAAAAAATGAGGCCGACAACATCAAATACATTTTCCTTGTTCTCTTGTTGGCCTGTTTTGCGTTTTCAAAAAGTGGTTTGAGTGGCTTATTCAACATTTAACACTCGGTATCTGGATAATACCGACAGATGATAAAATCATGAGACTAAAAAGAAACGAAGCTTAACTGATTATACCAACGGGTTGAATTAGTGACCTTTGTTTTGCCAAATGTGTCTTTTCATTTCCTCCTTCTCAACTTGTGGTTGTTGCGGTCCCTGTTAGTTTGAAATTATGTTTCTGAATCTTGCTCAAGCACATATTAAATGCACTAACTTCATTTACACCCACTGTTACTGAGACTTTTTGGGAATAAGGCATCAAGGAGCTAACACGCACCAATTGGGTCAAACTTCTTAACCTCCAAAATTCAAAGTCCAAGTTATGTAGATTCGGCAGCCAGTTAAGTCATCACATTCCAAAGGCTTAAAGAAGCGTGTACACGACGAGAAGAGAAAACCTTCGTTCATTTGAAGCCTTTGCTGTTGGAATTCAAATAACAAGTAACCCTGCAATTAAATGTTTAGATTGAAATTCAATTCTGTTCCTAACCTTCCAATTTTTTACCATTTGACTGCTCACTCGTTAAATATTCGATGCGATTCTCCGCATGTATAATTGATTTCATATATTTTGAAAAAGAACAATCAAATAATTAGTTATTTGAATCTAAAACTCAGGTATTGATCGATTTCTTATCCCTATAGTTTTCAGTCACCTACCGTTCCAACATAAGCTAATTCCCCAGAACACGAACATTATCTTGCTGGATGCAATATCAAACTGGAAAAAAAAAGCCAGATATGTTTATGGAGAACAATGTCAATCACAAGAGGCCAAAGAATTTGTTGGCACCAGGTTCTAAGCCTTCAGGTTGATAAAACAAAAGGTTTAGAGTTCCATAAGAAGAAAATACAGTTAATGGATGCATGCTTTTAGAAGGCTCTTTTTAACCGGTATACTGACTGATTCACCACGCAAACAGGTGTCGCATGAAGTGACGAACTTCACATTATTGAACAAATGTAGAAGCTCTGATGATAAGAGGGAAAAAAAAACAGTATACTTGAACAAATATAATGTATCGGCTTAATGAAAAAAGTAAATGTCCAGATATTCATTATTACTGGAATTTTCAATAGACAGTCAAACACAATTACCCATGATGGTGATCAACATCTTCACCTTCCTTCGCCTTTCGTGCAGCTGCACGTATTTTCCGCTGCTCTTCCTTGTAAATCCGGTTTCTTCTTTGAAACTGCAACATTTATCCATTCCAACCACAAGGTAATCAGTACAAACAATGAAAACCTAAAGACAATGACTTCATTGATATAAATAAAAAAGAGCCATCCTTATGTCACCAATTCACATAGGGAGAAAGATCAAAAGGAGATTTGATGCCAATGAACTATTACCTATAAGAGTAAGATGCCTAGACACTTATAGTACAAAGTATCAGAGTTCAATAGCAGTTCTATATTGGATTGTCAATAGATGATTCATTGAAACACTAGATTTCACCATCTTCATCGTGTAGAGAACTCCTTCCAAAAGTCACATGCCAAGAATGAAAAGAGAACTTAAAGTTTTTCTTTTGAAAAAAAGAAGAAGAGAACTTAAAGTTGCTTAGTCACTCTTAAACAAATATCAACCAAGCAAGGAATTTAGGAGCTCCGGAGCTCCATATCAACTTCTGCAACAAACCATATAATTTGATTGCTGATAACTGATAAAGGCTTGTAAGCATCATTGAACAACATCAAGAGAAGAAAACAAAGATAAATATGAGGATTGGTCTACAAAGGACATATTAGTGAACTGGTAAACTAGGCCAGATAACATTTCTTATACAGTTTATACAATACGACAAGGAAGCAGAAATCTTAAACGTCTCTTTTAATCGGGGTATGTTCTTTTTCTTGATAATTCAGTGCTTTCACTATATAGATGTTGCTGGAGAGACATAATATACAGCCACAACTGAGTTACCTAAGTATAATTACCATCACTGAAAAACCTAGGGCAGTTTCCAGCCCTAATACCCTTGTTCAACAATCATAGATTTCAAATAGTTGAAGAATAAGCAATTGATAAATTTCCACCTATTAACTGAGAAGCGCAATTCTCTTGTCCTCAAATTTCCATATGAAAACCGTAAGAACTGGATAACAATGATAGGGCATTGGCAATTGACAAAGAGATAAAGAAGAGACCTCTTTAGCGTGGTGGAGACACTCCAGGTAATCCTCGCGGAGGAGAGCGCAGTCCTTGGGCTCTCTGCAACGAGACATACACTCGCTGAAGTCAATCCAGAAATCGTAGCACCTACCTTTGGTTCCGTTGATTCCCCACCCCGACGCCATTTCTCACTCGTCGGTCCGAACTTGGAAGCTTAGTTTGCTTGCTGTTTGATAGAAAGCTCGACCTGAAATCACAACGTGAATATTGTATGGATCCATGGACTTTAACCTACGGATTTCTCATTTGGGCTTCTAAAAACTTAACTCGGTTTTGTAGTTTTCGGGTGATATTGAAGCACGGACCTTCTTGTATGTCAAAGAACGGAATCATAACTAATAGCATAATGTATTGCTCGTACAAATTGTTCTAAAAATTTTGACCAATTTGTCATTTAATTTTGAATTTTTGATTTAATAAATATTTTATTATATATTACAATTATAAAAATATCATTAAACTTATTTATAACACAATTTTTAAATTGTATAAATTTATTATGTGCATATTACAAATAATAATTACAAATTTGATATTTATTAAAAACAAAAAGAATGTTCTAACATGCATCTTCTTATACTACCAATCAATCATGAATGTGATGTATTAATCCAAGTTAAATGATCTTTGGTAAGTCGCACAACTTAGGCTATCGAGTCCAAAATGTAATTAAATAAGAATTTATAGCCCTGTTTGGTAATTAGCAGATTGCGTTAGCTGTTAGCTGATAGCGGATTAATATAATAGATTTGACCGATAGATAACATCAGTTATTTATTTAAAGATATTTGGTAAAATTAATTGTTTAGTATTAACTGTTTATGTATAAAATGACTTATGAAGGCATGATCTTTAGAAAAAGATTTATAAGAATATAAATATTAGATTTTATTAGATTTTATTATTTCTTTAAATATTCTCATAAGAATTTATGCTTACATTTTAATTTGCTTCAGTCAATCAGTCAAAATTAAATAAATTAAAACATATTTGCCTATGTTCAAAATAAAAAATAATTATTTAAATTAACGTTATAAAATAGAAACTAAACTGAAAAAATGCAGTAGTTAACAAGCATAAAACTTACTTTTAATTATATGAAAATGTAATCCCTTAATAAAATTAGTCTTATCTTATAACTAAAACTAAAAAAGATTTTCAATAATTTTATCTATTAAAAATAACATTAAAATAATTTTTTAGATACAACAACTATTTGTAGAAACATTTTTATGTTTAAAAATATTTAAATATAAAAATATATTTTAAATTTAATGATTTAATTTTTCTTAATTACAAAATTTAATCTAAGTATCAAGAAGTACAATGAATGTAACTTGAAACTTTCTTGGCCAACATAATCTTTGAATCTATCATTCTAGAAAATTTTGGTTATTATAAAATAATTTGATAGTAGTTTTTGTATTAAACAATACCAAATCTAATGATACTTATTTTATTTAATTAAAAAACATTTAAAATAATAATAATACCGATATGAAACACAAAATTTTATTTTAAAAAATTCCAACTTAGTAATAAAATGAAGTTTTTTTTTACTTCGAGTTAATTGAATTTACACTTTATGCTTATTTATCTCTATCTCTTTTAAAATAGGTCTTGCCTCTCGAGTCTCTCTCTATAGAGTGCAAGTGTTGGTCATGCCTTGATTGTGCATGGTGAGGTTGTGAGAGTTCTCTTTAACAGGTAGTTGTCTTGCTTTTTCCTCAAACAAAATGGAATCCGATTTGCGGAAACTGTCTATCCAGGAGAAGGAAGAAGCTGAGTTCGTGTTTTCTACGGAAGATGTTCAAGGGGAGGAGATTAACTATGAGCTTTGTCTGTTAGGAAATGGTTGGCGAAAGATCGATTAACGCAGAGGCACTAGAAAAAACGCTGTTGAATCTATGGCGTCCTATGAGGGGGGCATATATCAAACCGATGGGTGATACTAACCTCTACATAATCCAGTTTTATCACCAGTTAGACATAAAGAAGATGTTGGCGGGAGGGCTATGGTCGTTCAACAGGTGCATTCTGTTAGTTCATCAATGGAAGGAAGGGGAGAATCCAGCGGAGGTTGATTTCATTAATACTGACATTTGGGTACAATTTCATGGTCTCCCTTTGAGTTTCGCGTCGGAGTCGTTAGCTAGAAGCATCTAAAACTTGATGGGAACCTACCTGGAATATGATACGAAGCATAGGCGCAGCTCCTAGACTGGTTATATGAGAGTTCGGGTTAGGATAAACGTAGAAGAACCGCTCATGAGGAAGAAGGTTATAAGAAAACAAGGAGCGCAACCAATGGAAATATTTTTCAGCTACGAACGCCTCCCTCTTATATGTTATCTTTGTGGCATCATAGGGCATAGCGAATCCAGCTGCCCCAAATTGTTTGACAGGTCGGAGGAGGAGCTTCGTAGAGAGTGGCCGGAGGAAATTCACGCTGAAGTATGGGCACGGACTGAACGATGGACGGTGCAGTGGAAACGTGATCCCAGAAGCGAGAATGTGGTTGATTGTGCTGCACGAAATTGGGAGGTCAGATTTCCGCAATCTGCAGAGAAAAATCCGCACAGGATTAGCAATCAGTTTTCTTTCTATTCGAAGAAGATCACGCTAAGATCTACTGTCGGATCTACCTCCAATGTGGGCCAAAATAGCTCAAAGGAAAATGGATTTACAAAGGAACAGAGAGCTATCAATACGATTGGGCCAAATGATAAAGAAGCATCGGTTATGGACATGGATGAACCCAAAAAATGCCCCAGACAAGGAAATTCAGAAATTAATGTTGACGATGAGATGAACATCGAAGATATGTTTGTGTCAACCACTCCACATTATTTACCAGCGGCTGGTCTTGCTCAGCAGACCCGCCGAGAGCCATGAGTTACATAGCTTGGAACTGTCGTGGTTTAGGCAACCACCAGACAGTTCGTGCTCTGAAGGACCTAGTTAGGTTCAATAAGCCTTGCATTCTTTTTTTAAGTGAGACTATTGCGATTTCTAGTAAGATTGAAGAAATAAAAAATTTGTTGAAGTTTGATTACTGTTTCTGTGTTGATCGACTTGGCGGTAGTGGCGGTCTGGCTATGTTTTGGATGAGTTCTATTTCAGCTACTATTACAGGTTACTCTAACAACCATATTGATCTGATCGTTAATGATTCAAGCAGTCCAAAATGGCGTCTTACGGGTTTTTACGGTTTCCCCGACCACGCAAGAAAATGTGCTAGTTGGGAGCTCCTCCGTTCTCTCTCCTGCCTTCACTCCATGCCTTGGGTTTGCTTCGGAGGCTTTAATAATCTTCTGTCTATTAATGATAAACTTGGAGGAGGGGATTATCCTAGCTCTTTGATGGAAGGTTTTCGCCAACGTATCTCGGATTGCGATTTGGTCAAAATTCCTTTTCTTGGTTTTGGTTACACTTGGGAAAGAGGGAGAGATTCAAACACACGTATATTGGAGAGGCTGGACCGTGCATTTGCTAATACGGAATGGATGGATATTTTCCTATTTCACAAACTTTACAATTTGGTGAGCGCCACATCTGATCATAGTCCCATCAAGTTGGTGGCTGCACGTTGGTTTCCAGGAAAAAGGATTAGTCGCTTCAGATTTGAGAATAAATGGCTTTCTGAGGAGGGTTTCATTGAGACCGTTGCTGGATTTTGGTTGGCTAACGCAGGTATGAATATTCTGGCACGGATTAAGGAGTGGGGTGCTAGCTTAACAAAATGGCAGAAGCATCTCGGGTTAAACTTTTCAACACGCATAAATAATATCAAGGAAGATGGAGATATCCCGCAACAATAACCAGTTTGCTCCATTCTCTCAAAGCTGATCTTAATTGCCTTCTCGCCCAGGAAGAAATTTATTGGAAACAAAGATCAAAGATATTTTGGATGCAGTATGGGGAAGCCAATTCGAAATACTTTCATGCTCAGGTTTCTAAGAGAAAACGTTTGAATCACATTAATTCGCTAGTGGATGATAATGGGCTGTAAGTGGTGGACGATGAAGGAATAGGCAATGTCATCCTCGACTATTTTAATGGCCTCTTTTTAGCGTCGGGGGGTACTGATTTCAGACACTTCACCTCGGTTAATTTATGCTAGATTCTTTCAAAGTATTAAATAATCTTTGCAAAAAAAAATTAAATAAAAGTTAGGACGAACAAAATTAGGACAAACCAGCGGTATGAAAGTAAGAGGATTAAAACTGAGACGGAAGCGCAAGCTAAAGAGAGACGATATAAAAGTGTGAGATAAACAAAAGTAAGATGAAAGGAAAGCTTAGAAGCGGAGGAAAACGTTTCTTTTATTAAGATAATTATTATAAGTAAGACGAAGTACACAGATCTTCAACATAACCCTTATGCTAGGTTCTTTCGAAGTCTTAAACATATTCCATCGC
>JANKOE010000005.1:66338838-66361133 GCA_026284465.1 Erythroxylum citrifolium | reverse complement strand
GCTGACATTCGACATTCGACAAGTTTTTGACACAGATCGCCCGTGAGCAAAGCTCGGGACGACATTCGACATTCGACAAGTTTTTGACACAGATCGCCAGTGAGAAAAGCTCGGGCCGACATTCGACATTCGACAAGTTTTCGACACAGATCGCCCGTGAGCAAAGCTCGGGCCGACATTCGATAAGTTTTCGACACAGATTGCCCGTGAGCAAAGCTCAGGCCGACATTCGACATTCGACATTCGACAAGTTTTCGACACAGATCGCCCGTGAGCAAAGCTCGGGCCGACATTCAACATTCGACAAGTTTTCGACACAGCTCGCCCTTGAGCGAAGCTCGGGCCTCGACATTCGACATTTGATAAGAGTTTGGAATAGCTCGCCCTTGAGCAAAGCTCGGGCCTCGACAACACGACTTTTTGATAAAAATCTCGACATAGCTCAGCCCTCGAGCAATGCTCAGGCTCCAATAACGTTTGATCAAGTTTCAAACGAGATTAGAAATACAAAGTACTCACGCGCGTATAATAGAAATACAAAGCGAGTTAAGGAAAACAATAGGTTTTTACTTTAGAAAGCTTGGCCCCGACCCTAAGCCCGACCGGGTGAGCCTCAAAAAGGAAAATAGAACCAAAAATTATTCCTCCGGAGGGGGAGGTGAGCTAACAACTGGCTCGGAAGAGACTGGCTCGGAAGAGGTAGCCTCGGAAGTCGGCAGCATGACCGGGGCAGAATCAGGAGGAAAAACAGCCGAACCAATAAGAGGAGAGGCTGGACGAGCGGCCAAGACATGACAAGAGTCTTCCGGAAGAATAGGAGTGACACCCTCGAGAAACTGTTCTTTCTCCTCGTCTGAGCTATGGTCTAGCTCATCATCCGGAATGTCCCGGGGTTCTTCCTCAAGTTTTTCTACAAGTTCTTTTAGAGAAAGGCTGAGGTCTGGGGGAATCATCGTTTCGGCGTAATCCTTAAAGGAGAGAGGACCAGACCCGTCCGAAACGTGAATGCTATGGCAGCTCCGCAGGGTGGAGAGAATCAAGTCGCAAGCGTATTCATGGCATTCATCCTCAAAATGTCGCTTTTTCCATCGCTTAATTACAGCGATCCTCTCCCTTTTGATGGAGCTTTGTAACTCCTTCACCCTGTCCTCATCTCTGGATCTGTCCCGCATCGCCTCGTGACAATCCTCAAGGAACTTGAGTTGGAGCTCTCGTTCCTCTGTCACTTTAGAATTGGCGGCGCGTATTTTATCTCTCAGCTCCACAGTGACAAGCTGCAGTGCTTGGCATTTCTCCTCCAGCTCAACCTTAGCCGTAATCACCCGTTTTTTCTCCTCCTCTCCCGACACCAGTTGAGCCTTGCAAAAGTCCCTTTCGCTCTCCACAAACTTCTTTTCCTCCTCCAGAGAGGAAAGTTGAGCTCGTGCGACGTCTCTTTCTTCCTGCATCTCTGCAACCATGCAAACCATGCAACCATAGAGAGAAGCTAAAGCTTCTATGAGAACTTGAGAGTAGAACTTCAACCCCTTCCAATCTTAAAGACACACACACCTCAAGTTTATGTGGTCATTTTGACTTCTAGTCATGTAAAAATCTCGAAGATACACATTTCTCAAATTTAAGAAGTTACTCACTGTCTTAGTTTAAAAAGAAATAAAAGTTCATAAGCCTCAAGTCTAAAAGTGTCATTTAATTATGTAGGTTCCACTTCTAAAATTAAAGTCAACAATTGAAATATTTTTTTATATTTTATAATTTTGTAAAAAGATTATCTATTATTAACATACTTTAACAAATCATATAAATTGTTATCTAATTCAAACATTACCTAATTATATTAATATAGATAAGATTTAACATTTATATTCAAGATTTGACTTGAGCTTTAAAATACATTTGAATCGAACGTAAGATAGTTCTTATCATTTATTTTTATTTTTATATATTTACGATAATATTAAAATTATGATTTTTTTAATGTAAAAATTGATTTCAAGTCGTCATTAAACCAACAGAATCAACAATAAGCGTCAAACTTCGCTAATTCACGACAACAAAGGCTTGATTATCAATTGCGTTAAAAAAAATGACAAGAAAATTATGTAATTTGTGCACGTGAATACGACGGCCTTAAATCTTCATTGGTAAGTAGATAAAACTCGTGCAAAGCATACCCAAATTACTCGAGACTAGTAGGAGTAGTGTTACCAACTTTTTCTTTAAAAAGTGTACATGTTATTTCCTCATGCTTTGCGCTACTTTCTTATGGGATAGCTATAATCATGGAAGATGGACCCCTTCATGTTGCCTTGCCTGCCCATTTTATACAATATGGAGGCGATTCATTTTTAATATTCATCACTTACCCCTTTGGTTGAATCGTGGAAGATGCGCTCCATTAATGTAGCCATCACTCCCACCTAATTACTTGGCTTCTTATTGGTCAACTACTGTACTAGAATTATTATTATAAAAAAAAACGGTAACATGTTTCAGTTTCTTAATAAGTAAAATGGACAGAATGGGAATTTTGGAACAATCAATTCAGTTGAACAATAATGACAGAAATTTGAAATTGCTCTAATCGAAGGTTCTTTGAATGAACGACCCTAGTGGCGGGGGGACCCCATGAAAACTATAAAACAAACTCCACAAAGACTTGCTTTAAATTTTCTTTAATTAATTGTCATGTACACATTGCAAATATCAATTACAAGCTAAGTCTGCATTATTGCATCAGAGACTCCAAACCCAAAAGTGAAAAGGTCAGCACCTTGATTGAGCACTTGGGTTTAAATCATACTGTTGCTTCTTTCACAAAGCTAGCTTATGTCCCTTGTTGTTTGTACCAAAAGAATTAAAAAAAAAAAAGAGTAGTTAAGTTTGTGTAAGAAATAATGGAGGCTTTTGGGTTGTGAATGTAATATAAATATTTAATTCCTAAGAGCCAAAAGGTGCCCTGTGAGGAATCCCTTTTCTTCTCCTTGCACTAGAAGAAGGTGGAGGAGGCGTGGAAGGATAAATGTCTTGTTGTGAGCCTGCACGCAATTCTTCACCCTTTCTTGATGGGACTATTCTTGATTTGCCTTCTCCACTTTCCATTAATACCTCATTCTTAGCCTCCAAGTTAAAGCTTGCATCTCCATTTCTCTTTATTCCTACAACCTATACATACATACACATTTAATTTGGCTGTCAATGAAAATGTCAAAACTAAACTATACAGAAAACAATTAGGTGAGGTGAGGCAATGTCTATCATTAATTGGGTTTGATTTAAAGAAAATTTTACCATGCCATATCTCCGATTATAGTGAAACAATAGTGAGATCATATGGAGTGGTTGATGATTGAAAATTGTTAGGGGTTGTATCATCAAGTGGGACATAACGTGACCTTCTCTGATGAGTTGCGAATGGAGTTGATGAGAATTATTTTGAGAGAGAGAAGATGAGGTGAAGGCAATGCCAATTATGAGATGCGAAACCTAGTTACCTTACATCCCAAGGAGCAGAAACGAAAAGGGTCCAAAAGGCTTCTCCCACAAATTTCACAAATATGAGCAACTCCTTTCCCAGATTTTGGCTGTGGCCTCTCATTGAGAAACAACACTCTGGCACTGTTGATCACATATGTTTGAATCCCACTTATGTCCAATACCTTCTGTATCTCTGAAACTCTCACAACATCATGGTATGAAGATCTCCTTATCTGCATATACACCAACCACACACACACACACAGAGACAAGTAAAACCCCATTAGCCATTGCAATGACCAATGGTGACAGATAGAGGACAATTGAGAGAAATAACTAATTAACTCACCTGAATAACTTGGTGGTCCTTGTGCCTAGACGAACGACAATAAAAGCAAAATGGATCACCTTCACAGTCCAAACAGTACATATTGCTTTCACTTCTGGCTGCATCTCCATGTGTCCGGCAGACGGTGAAAAACGCAGAGCTAAGCAACGACTCCAACCATGTAGGAACCAACATTGTATCCTGTAAAGAACAGAAATTCGGAAGGACATTGCTTGAGTTAAACACAGAAAGAATTGTGCAATCAAAGGACTCCATTGCACATAGTAAAGAGGAGAGAGAGAGAGAGAAAATAACCACAACCAACATTACCATTTTGTTATCTGATGAGTTTGGACCAAATGGGATGGTTCCTCGAAACAATGTGATGATTGTGTGTTGCAGAAGGGCTGTTGTGGTGACTTGGTCGGAATGGAGAAGACTTGGAGATCAACAGACAGAGAGAGAATGAAACGATCTGTAACTTAGAAATTAACAACAAAACAACGCATAGACCAAGGAACAAGGCTCTTAAAACAAATCAGGTAAGGCTTTGAGGTTAAACGGATGAGATTGATTGTGGTGGCTGAAGATCGTCTAGAACCGCTGGATGAGCAGACGGAAGGATTGGGGTTGGCGCTTACGCTACTTTTGGATCTTGTTTGCGTCTCTACGTAAGCACCAAGGTCGGCCACTTGGCTACGCATGGACCTGATTAGCTGTTCACATAAAAAGATATCCTCCTAAAATTCTGCCACGTGTGCAACATCACCACATGTCGACATCGTATAGGGCTACTTGCAGTTCCATACTCCGTTCTTGTTACTAGCTGTAGATGAGGTATGCTGTGAAACTAAAGCATGATGAGAAGATTGAGAACTTTTGGTTTATGATTGATGGCTTTTATCATTAGCCTCAATTCTTATGTTTTCATGAAAAGGACAAATAAAGATTCATGTTTTAAATTCTATTCGAGTAAATATATATTTATGACTTAATTACTCCCACAAAAACTTAGTGACCGTATGATTAAAGCAAAATAATTAGTACAATTTTTATAGAGGCAAATGAGTTGGAAACTTTTTTTTTTAATCAGAAGGATAAGTACATTAATCTTAAGTAACTAGGCGGGGAAAGGAAACCCTGGTGACATCTCCTAAGAGGATGGTAAAACAACCCACAGGCGGATTTTGATACTAGTAGATGCCAAGTTCAAAAGAACTGGCATAATTAGTTAGCCAATCTGCAGCTTTATTAGAATCACGGTAGATATGCCTAATTTTCACAATCCACTCACGATTGAGTAATTGTTGATATAATAATTATCAGCTCAAATTAACTTAAGAATATATATAAACCTACAACATTTTCATCTTAATTGTCCCTTGACCATTGGGATGTAAGTTTTGATAAAGTTACGAACATTCATGCATTATTGTTGTTTTAATAAACGTATAATAGGCTAATGTGGAATGCTGACCTTCCCACGTGCAACCCAAATTGTAACTAAGGGAGCTTTTGTAGGGGAAAGAATCTGAAAAGTTAAGGGGAAAAGGAAAGTAACCTTTGCGGGAAGAAATTATGCTAACACAAAGGAAATGAAATCACCTGTTCCATAATTGCTGTGTCAATACTGTTTCATTGCATCTGGTCCATATAATTTTGTGAATCCCATATAAATATATGGACCAAATACAATGGAACAGTACTGGCACAGTAATTATAGAATAGGTGATATGTTCCAACACAAAGGGACCTAACTCAAAGCCATCCCTTGCCAATATGCAAATTAAGACAGTTAATTTCCACGTGTAAGAAATCTGATGTCTTTATAAAATATCCAACATTTTCTTACTTATTTTAATTTCAATTATTGAACTCTCTCTATCTCTCTAGATATGTGTGTATATATATCAACGGGAAAAGCACTATAGGTGTTTATATGGATTTGATGATACAGAATTGCCGGCTTTCATAGATCCTTCAGAGTGGGTTCCAGCGTGCACAAGGAAAGTGAATACCCTACTCTGCCTAAACTCAACATATACAACGTTATTATTAACCATTGAAAACTTCAAAAAGGAAAGATTCAGCTATCCTCCATATTGGTAGGGGACCACCATATAAAAATGTGACAATGTCCCATTAGTGTTGCTGTAATACGACATCTTTAAGCTGGATTAGATTTATCACAAACCTTTTTAATTTACTTCAAAACCAACAAACTAACGAGCAATAGGAAAGATCATTGGGATTAACAAACTACTTATGACGTTGTACCCCGGAAGATAGCCCCTCAAATCTTCTGACCCGTGTATTTCGTATGACCCAATATATCTGACAAGTCGCACTATATGTCAATCCAAATGGAATCGTCTTCCCCAAGATTTCGAAAAGGGACTTTTGGAACACCAATAGGCATAAAATTGAAATGATTCCATTTGTGTGGATGAGTTGGGACAGGGTTGGGACAGTGTATCAGGGACAGAGGATTACGTCCCAGAAGATAGGGCTCCAAATTGTCTGTCCCATTTATTCAGGACTTACTCAGTTCTACTCATACACAGCCATAGATAATTTAAGTGAGCCCCAATAAAATCTATGGCTGTGTATGAACGAGACAGAGTAGGTCCTGAATAAATGGGACAGAAGATTTGGTTCCGCAAGATAGCTCTTCATTCAGAGAAAACCTTACTATTTCAACAAATGTTCTTAGTGATAATAGCCCAAACACAGAAAAACATACGATATTAAGGGCAAATTATTCAACATTCCGTTTCACATTCATTTGTTGGCATATGTTATGAAGAATCTAATCTAGAAAATGTAAAAACATTGCATTGCATGACCTTGAAATGGAAGTCACCTTTGTGTGGGAACCAAGGCTAGAATATGGGAACTACTTGAACCTGAGTTTAACTTAATTTAATGATCCTACTAATTAATCCAATTTATCCTCCCATCATATTATTACTTTACCTATAGTTGCGGCTACACCATATGATGCCACATGCACAGAAGAGCAAGTTTTGTTCTCGTTTACTTGGGATTGGCTTTTCATTTGATCAAATCTGGCAAAGGAAAGTAGTTATAAATGCACATACCAAAAACATACATAATGAAAAAACGAGGTGACTAGCGAACTACCACTAGTGTCAACTTGATATTGATAACGGTGGTTCAATTACAGTTTGGCGTTCTTTGTACTAGGTTAGCCATTAGTTAACTCAAGGAACAGTGAAAAGAAAATACAATCTTTATAAAAACGTGTCTCAAACCAAACTTGTGTTTTTTTTTTGTTACAACGAAGAGAAAAGAAAACTATCTCATAAAAGAAGTACTATAGGCATCAGCCCATACAATCAAGGAGAGGGTTGCAGGAATAGCATCCCAGACCTGAAAATGTGAAGCAATGCCATGACCTAATTTAGCTAGACAATCAGCTGCAAAATTTCCTTCACGAAGCACATGCTGAATAGAACAACTCCAATTTCTAGCAAGTAAAGCTTGAATATCCATAATCAAAACAGACAGAGGATGTGAAGAGATAACACCACAACTCACCATCCGCACCGCCTCCATACTATCAGATTCTACAACGACTTGCCGAAAACCTTGATCTCACGCAAAAATTGCTAAAGAAAAAAACTCCTTTTAAAAGATCAACAAATTCCAAGCCTTCCATAACTATTAAATACCTGCCAGAAATTAATGTGCCCAGGCAAATCTATGTGAAGACACCCTTGTATATCTTGTGGCTGTAGTTTGAGATGTTTTAACAAGATGACAAAGAGAAAACACGTGCTTTGCTAGAAATAATGACAAAACCAGAAACAAGAATAGATGAAAAATTTAATGGTAATAACGGTTCTATGTTCGGCGGCAATTTTAGTCGCTTGCTATTGCCAGCCATTGATTATCAGAAGTATTCTAACCACTGTCGGTGATCTCTGGACTGGACCACTTAAAAAAAATCCCGAAGTGGCTGATTAGCTATGAGATCACAAAAAGATTGAAGGAAAGGGGTCATATTCCATTGGTTGTTTATTATGTATTAAAGGTGTTATTGGTTAGGAGCTCAACATCAGCTTGGTACATGTAGCTCACCTTCAGGATTTTTTCTGTATGAGAGGTGACGATTAGACAGGCTAAACACAGTACAGGTATGGTATGTGTTAGTGTGCCTGTCAACATTTGATTTTGAATTTGATGTTACAGACCAATGGTGCCCATTTAATTATGCATGTTAATTAGGCTTTGAAGCAGACATTTTCCATCAAGTAAAAGTTGAGGTGAAATCAACCCAACTGTTCTTGCGTAAGAAAGTGAAGGATAAAGAGTTTATGTGATGATTAGAGGCATCTGAAGGTAGGATTTGAAGTGCCTCAATCCCAATAACATGATCCGGTGCATGTATAGTTTGAAATTCGAAAATAAATAGTAATAGTTAGGAACATAGGTGAAGTTGTTAAACCTATGTGCCATGTGTTGAAACCGAATCACAGCATCTTAATTCCTAATGCACAATAAGCACCAAAACAAATGAAATTGAGTTGGAAAAGTCGCAAAGAACACCTATTAAACAATTAGGTTTGTTCATAAAAATAGAACATTTTGGGTATAACATATGTGTTAGGTTTGGTGGGGCATATCCACAGCAAAGGAGTTATGTTAAGGCAACCCTTCGGCTATTTTTCTCTTCATGTTCGTAATTAACCAGGCCATCACCCCAAATTTCAGGAACTATTTATCCTCTTCCCAAAAGTTAAAGGACCGTACAACACATATTAATAGACAATAGATGAAATGGAAAATTTATCTGCGGGGTGAAATTGTCTTTTCTTGTGATTACCACCCAGCTTATTGAGCTATCTGTTTCTTTTTTTTTTGGTTACAATCAAGAGAAACTAAAATTACCTCATGAAAGAAATATCACAGGCATCAGTTCATACAATCAAGAATAGGACGTCAGGGATATCATCCCAAACCTGAAAATTAGAAACAATTCCATGGTCCAATATAGCCAAACAATCTTTTTGCAAAATTACCTTTACAAAGCATATGCTTAATAGAGCAACTTCAATTCTTAGCAAGTAAAGCTTGAATACCTACAACCAAAACAGACAGGGGATGTGAAAAAATAACACCACAAGTCACCATCTGTACTGCTTCCATGCTATCAAATTCTATAATAACTTGCCAAAAACCGTGATCCTACGTAAAAATCAAACCATCTTTTTTTAAGCTTAAAAGGACATGTGGTCATATGAATTACATAATCTTCTCGAAGATTGAAATAAGTTACTGAAGAGGCCTTATGTAAGTTGAATTCCAATTGACGCTCCACATTGTATTCAACCAATGTTTGACATTTGGGGCAGGTAGAGACCTCATTGCACGATTGTTTTGACGAAGAAAAATTGTACATATTCTTTAAAATTTGAATACTGGTGAGAGTTTCAAAGCTTTATCTCCCATCAATCACGAAGTTCATTTATAGTTAGATTTTATTATAAAGTTCTTCATAATTATAAAGGTGAATGTGTGACATGTTAGATACGACCAAGTTTGAACCCCTAAGTTGCTCATATTTTGCACGTTCTAAAGAGGATTTGTTGCTATATCTGCCTTGGCTAGCATTGCTTTAGAGTTATATCCAATTCAAAAACATTAAGTTAGAAGTTCTCAAATCGTAAATGATATGTGACATTTAGCTAAACTTGTTAATTTCTAAAAGCCTCAAATGAAAGCGTTTATTAGAGATTGTTAAATATAGCTTGAATCTTATTTTAATACTAAATAAATATTCATATATCGTGAATAGAGAAATAAAAATTATTTTTATGCAAGCAATATTAACACTAATAATTATGCAACATAATTCTTTGTAAATTTATAAAAATAGAGAAAAATTAGTATGATAACAATTTAAATTGAAATAAAATAAGTTATGTTTTATAAAGAATTTGACAAATCACAAAAAAAATATGAAAGAATGATATTATTTTAATATTTAAAAAATTAACAAATGTTATCATTCTTATTTATCATACCTATTTAGTTTATTATTTTTATATAATTAAAAAAAATTAGTGTTGTATTTATTTTAAAGTGGTAGTCATTGATGAGGACCTATCGAAAATTTTAAAATTTGAAAATTACTTATCTAAATTTAAAAGATTTTTTAGTATTTTAATTTTAAAATATCTTTTCACTTCAAAAATTTTTGATGCATTTTTAATCATTGATACATTCAATGTTATATTTTCTTAATTGATTAAATTAGGCTCTTAAAGTGAATTTTGATTGGTATAATATGTTTATAATTCTTAATGTTATCTTCACTCGGTATTATTTGTCAAAATTCTCTAATTTATATGTCTAATCTTGATGCCACTTACTAGAATTAGGTGAGACACCTCTAAAGTTTTCATATGACTTGTCAAATCAATTTTACATAGTTTTATACAATGTTATAAAGTTGAATCAAACATCAAATCAATAAAAAAGAGGGTTTAAAATTTAAATTTTAAAATTATTATTAGATTATCATAAAATTAATATATAATAAATAAAAATAGAAACTACAAAATAAAATAAATTATTGAAATAAAAATAAATTATTCATATGTCTATTGATATATCATTAATAATAAATCTAATAATTCTAACTACGATTAAATTTAATTAAAAACGAAAGCCAATTTTCGATTAACCGAACTGAATCATTTTGGTCCATGTATATTGTTTGGTTGTAACAAATATAAATTACTTTCCTAGATTTAGGTGCATAAATAAAAAATTAAAATTTGCATTCGGCTATTCTAATAGACTCCTTCCCTCTTAAGAACAGACATACTTAGCTTACTTCTGAAGAACTATGGTAGTTTAGGCCACATTTGTGATATATTGCTAGCCAAATAAACACTTCACAACATTCGGCAAATATCTTTAATTGGGTACCTGTACTTTTTGTTGTTTAACCATAATTGATCATAAGCGAGTAAACCATCTAAATGTGACTGGCTTTTTTTGCTTGATGCACTTGGAGCTAAACAGAGAAGCCAGCATCGGGACTTCAGGATGCAACCAAATGAAGTCTTCAACAGTAACAAAACTTTAAAGCACTTCACATGGCCATGAATCTCAAAAGCACCCCGATCCCAAGATAGATATGTCTAATGCGTATGTTTAAATCTTTCTATTTAGATTTTTTATTTATAAAAAGATTTAGTTTCGACAGTAAATTATCTAACGTGTCACCTTAATCTACAGGAGTTATAACTTAAAGTAATAAAAGGACAACATGCTCAACATAAGTGAAAACAAAGCAGAATATAAAGTGATCTAACTAGAGAATGAACAAGTTAATAACTAGACAACTAATTAGTAAATCCAACCTTTAGCAGTAATGATCAAAGGAGCGCCACTCTACATGAAGAATCCCGCCCTTTTCTCAGCTAATATGTCATCTATAAGCCATTGTAGGAGATACCAAGCTTTTCTTAATATTAGATCGGATGATGCCTCCAATCTAATTTAAAGTTATAGAAGAAAAAAAAAGGGTATTCCTACATCGCATTTTGCCATTAAAAATACTTTAGATCGGATGATGCCTCCAATCTAATTTAAAGTTATAGAAGAAAAAAAAAAGGGTATTCCTACATCGCATTTTGCCATTAAAAATACTTTAATGCCTTTCATTCTGCATGACATAATGGTTGCACTAAAGTATATATATCTTATTGATGAAAATTTCTTCATCATTAAATTGTGCTTTTGAGATGACCAAAAGATCAAAGGTTTCCAATCTTCAATGTCATAAGCATGAGCATTCAGTTGTTGTATAAAGCACCATAACCCTTTAGAGAATTTATGTTTAAAGAAAAGGTGATCTCTAGTTTCTTTCATCAAAGTGACAAAGTTGACAAACATGTGAGATTGCATAGGAAATTTTGATCCTATCAAGAGTAGAAATTTTATTTTTGATTGCAAGCCAAACTATACAAGACAGTGTTGAATCAAGGGATTTTTCAATTGATGTTTTAATGATAACAAAAAATAGTTACTGTTAATTTCTTTACTATTTTAATGAAAAGCAATAGTAAAACAAAATAAAGTCATAACTCAAGAAGATCGATGGTGTGTAAAGTTGATAAAGAGAAACTAAAAATTGTAATGATGAAACAAAGATCAAAATAAGAACAAAAGGAGATCAAGGTCATTTCATATATTGTATAATAATTATTATTTGTAAGCTCACTTTGTTAATTTGATTATCCAAAAGGCTCACTATGCATAGTCATTTTTTTTGTTAAATCAGTAAGAGAATGAGATTAATAAATAAAGGAAAGTATGTACATGGCTAGAGAGAGTAAGAACTCTCATCGCAACAAAGCAGGGAACAAGACCCCCTGGACAAAAGAAAATAAAAGAAAACACTATGCATAGTCATTTCTTCTTACTTTATTGCATAAATCTTTACATTCATTAAGAGGTACTAAAGCTTTTCATTATAATAGAAAAGCCTCTTGATCTTTTAAATAATCTTTTCGAAATATTTTGGGAAGTTTTTTAATCATATTCAAATTAAAAAAATTGTTTTTGTGATTTTGAAATTATTAAAATTATTTTTTAGGCGATTGTTCGACCTACATTGGTTAGTGGTCAACCAATATAGGTTAAAGATGTTAAATTTGATATATCAAGAGTTTGTAGCAACATTGGTTAATATATTGGTCGACCAAGATTTATACTGGTCGAGCAGTGTTCCAACGACTAGTGAATCTGGTGCTATAAATGCATACTGGTCGACCAGTATAGACTAGTGCACTATATAGTCGTTGAAGTTGTTGTCATAGCTAGTTCTTAGTTCCAATGACTATTTTGGGTCTTCAAACACTATTAATAGGTGTTGTCTTATTATTTTTAGCATCAAGAAGATTTTGGGTGTTTTATAAATACATTTCAAAGAGTTTTCCGGTCATTTTAGCATCATTTTGTCATATTTGAGTGAGTGAGTCATTTTGGAGTTATCAAGTGAATAAGTAAGATATTTTTTAGTTGTAATACGTTGGTGGATTGTTGAATTACTTAGGGTGATCCAAATAGGATTAAGGTTCATCTTTACCTTAGAAGAAGATTGTAAGAAGGGTTCCTCTTTACTAAAAAAGATTGTACAAAAGTTATTCTTTAACTGTAAAAAAAAATTACAGTGAAATTCTAAGAAGATTTTTGGGAGTGGACGTAAGCAAGAGTTGTTCACCAAACTATTATAAATCAGTTCGCATTCTCTCTTACCTATCCTTTTTTTAATTATTTTGCAATATATTAATAAATTGTCTCATCCTTGCTTATTAGATTGTTATTAATTGAGTAGGTTGGTTAAAAAAATTTAAATATTATAAACACTCAATTCACCCCCTAGATGCTACTAGGGACTAACAAGTGGTATCAAAGTGAGTTTATTTGGCTAGTATTTCTAAAAAAATTTGATAGCAAAGATTATAATGGCATATTTATTAGATTCATCATCATCATCAACTAAGCAGGATAAAGCATTAGTAGATAAAGCATTAGTAGATCACCTTTGTTATATGGTAATGATTATTTTTATTAGAAAACTAGGATGAGATTCTTTTTAATGGTCAAAAGTGTAGACTTACCATAAATAGTTTCTAGTAGTCCTTTTATTCCTACAAAAATTGTAGATAACATAAACGTACCCAAATTAAAAGAAGAATGAGAACCACAAGATAGCAAATTAGTATTCTTGAATAGTAGAGCCATACATATCTTATTTTGTGCTTTATGAAGAAATTAATTTAATAGAGTCTTTATATGTGAAACGGCTTATGATGTTTCATATGCATTAGAAATTACTCATGAGGGCACAATTTAAGTTAAAGAGAGTGAAGTAAACATGCTAACACATCAATGTGAATTGTTTCAAATAAAACATGATGAAAGCATTTCTAGCATTTATACTAAATTTGTTGATATTATAAATGATATAAAAGGTCTTGGAAAGACCTTACTAATGTTGAATTAGTTAGAAAGTTGATGAGGTCACTTCCAAAGATGTGGGAAGCTAAAGGGTTAGTAATACAAGAAGTTGAGCATCTAATAATACTTCCATTAGATGAACTTATCGAATCTCTCCTTATATACAAAATGAGGCTCTAAGAGACACAAGAAGAGATGAAACTTTGAAAGAAAGAAAATTAGCTTTGAAATCCTCAAAAGAAGAATCAAATGGAGAGGAAGAACCATCAACTAGTGAAATTAAAGAAGAAGACATTGACTTTCTCAACAAAAAATTCAAGAAGTTCTTGAAGAAGAAATTCTCCAAATGAAAGGACTTTAAGGAAAGCAAATAATTATTTAAAATAAGAATCCAATAATATTACTTGCTTTGAATGTAGAAAACTTGGTCATATAAAGTCACAATGTCCTTAACTTAAAGATAATAAGAAGTATAAGAGAAGATGTAAAAAGGAGAAGAAGGATATGAAGAAAGCATTTAAAGAATGAACTTAGGATGACACAAGTGAATTTGAAGGCAAGCATTTGGAGGAAGGGATAGCTCATATGCGCTTTACCTCTATGGAAAATGATGATGTAACATTAAACCCTAATTCTTGTAATGATAGTGATATTAATTTGACATGTGACAGATTAATAAGAAGTTTAGAAATTATGAGTAAAAAAGGGAAGAAATTGTCTTCTAAACTCAAGGAAGTTCAAAAAGAGTTGGATGCATGCATAAGTGAGAATCAAAAGATAAAAAGTGAATTATATAGCATTAAAGCATACAAAAATGTGATTATTGATGACAATCATAACTTGGATGCATTAAAGTGTAAGAAAGAAACACTCAAAAAGGAAATTGATTATCTAAATTTAAAAAGGGAAGTGAGAAACTTGAAAGCGCGTTAGGAGCTCAAAAGATTTCTAATGTTAAGCATGGAATTAGATATATATGTGAAAGTATTTCCAATGCTAAAACTATTTTTGTCAAAGGAAAACATTTACATAGTGAATAATCATTACCTAGAATGGCAAATAAGCATGGAGTATCCATATCTAAACATACACATGTACACGACACATTAATTCCCAACCTAAGGGCAAACATTATTCTTTCATATATGACTCATAACTTAGGCGTAGAGTTCAATATTCTCAAGGAAAGAATAGGTATAATTTTAAAGATAACATGCAAACTCACTCACACTCCTATAGAAGCATGCATCACTCTTTCATTCATAGTAGCCATCATACATATAATCATGGTAGGACTTTTCACCAACCTAGGATACCATTCAATACATTTAATGTCCAAAGAAAACTTCCTCATTATGCATACACACATAGAATTCCAAGCAATGCATTTATGCATCATCATTATTCATATGACATGATATATCAATTTTGTGGTAAGTTTGGACATATTGATAGATTTTGCTCTATCAAACAAATAATGTTAAGTAAAACTTTAGAAGGGTGGGTTAAAAAGAAGAAGGAACCAAGCTTATTTGGGTTCCTAAAACATGTTAATTACCTTATTTTATAAGGCTATTGAAAAAAAAAGAGAGCAAATGGTATGTATTAGAGATAGTAGCTATTAAATTGAGCATTACTTTTAGAATTTATATCATTTATCTAAATAAATCTAATTTTCTTGCCTCTAAGAAAGTCTTGAAAATGTTGGTGTATGATATGGAGAATTTAACTCCTGAAATTAACCATCAAGACTTTTCAAATTGTTGAACCAAGTGAGAATGATGTTGGATGAGATGTCACTAATAGATTGAGAATTCATGAAGAATCTTTATTCAAATCTCTCATATACAAGAAATTGTATTTTTAGTGAAAGCAAAAGTTGTCACTAAAAGCAATAATATTAGTCACTACTATTAATAATGTCTAATTTTTAAAGTCATCACCTTCTGTTAGTAATGAAATAATGACTAATTTAGAAAAAATGGTCACAATTATACAATACTTTTGTGACAAAAGTACTGACACTAAAAACTATGGAATGTGTGACAAAACTATATGATCACAGTAACTTCACATATTTATGACAAGTTCGTTAACACAAACAATATAAAGTAGTGATAAATAAAATCATAACAATATTTCATTTTATCGTGACAACATCATCGCCATTAAAATATATTTTGTGTCTCTTGTTTTTTTTATCAGTGCCCAATTTTTCTTGGGCGTTAATATTTTAATGAAAAAATGTCAACATCATTTTGTCAAAAAAAATGAAAATTTGTTCTTACAAAAAATATTGTCGTTAAGTTGTTTATTATTGTGACAAATAAAACTATCAATTCAACAATAGAATTACATTAATGATAAAAGAAATTTGCATCAGTGACTATATTGTCTAACAGATTTCGTCACAAGTGTGAAAGTTATATGTTACAATAATGTTGTCACTAAATAAAGATTATATGTTACAATAAATTTATCACTAATAACATAAATTTATCACTAAAGTGTTCGTGTTTGTCATAAATAATATTATTAAATTTAACAATTTAATTGCTTAATCGATAAAATTTTTTGCATTGGTGGCCATAAAATAGAAGTTGTCATAAATGATATGGAATTTTAGTGCTAAGATATTGTCACATAAGCAAATAAAAATTATTAGTATATATAAATATATATATATATATATATCACCAAAATGTACAAAATTTTAATTTCCAATATATAAAATAGGAAATTTTAATATCCAAGAGAATTATATTTTTTAAAATTATCTTAAACTACTACATACTAATTTAAGCTAAAACTCTCTAAGATAAAATTTCCTAGCTATTCTTCTAAATGAAGTTCATTATTGATTTATTTCCTACAAAATAAATAAAAAGTAGAATCAATTAATTAGTTTATAAAATATTAAGCTATAAATTTAGTCCTAACATTTTGTAATAACATAATGATAATGATAAGAAGTAATACTAACTATTCTACATTTTATAAATTTATAAACTCACATGACTAATTGGGGTATTTGACGTTATGGCACTTGATGGATCTCCAATCGAGGCAAAAGCATTGAGTGACAAACTAGGAATTACTCCAGTATTTTCCAAATGTGCAAAAACAGCTGAAATTTATTTCATTTCCGTGGCTTGCTTCTCAATAGCTGCATCTTGAGCTTGAATCTTTTCATTTTTTGTTTTTGTGATTTCAGTAATTCTTGCAACTTCATCATCTGAATTACTTGCATGTTTCTTTGCAGCCTCATCTTCAGATAAAATTTGAATTTTTTTTCTCACGACTTAGATGTTATTCCTTTAACACCTAAACCACGTGAATAGCTTGACTTTCTTTCGAGGATAAGACCGAAATACTCAACAAGTGGTAGAGGTGCAAATAAAATCTTTTTATTTTCTCACCTTCTTTTTTAAGCTTATTCTACACATTTAGATAGAATTTGAAATTGTAGTAAAGTAATTTTAAAATTTTCAAAAGAAAATATAATTTTACTATAACTTCCATACCATTATTTCTTCTCCATTTGGAATAGATCAAGTTTCGCTTGACTTTTGTCGTGATACCTTCCAAACTTTAACATCATCGAGCTACTCATCATAATCTTTATCTTTCTAAAAAGAAAAAAAAGACAAAGAAAAGAAAAGAAAAAATTAATAAATAATTGGAACTTGATTTTATTGAGAAAAATATAATTTTAATTTTAAGTAAATAGAATTTTACTTTATCATCCCATATGCAATCTACACAATCACCTTTGTATCAAAAACTGATTTCATCTCTTGATTTCCCCTATTACTTGTGTTTCCTCCACTTTGCTCCTAGACATTGATAAAAAAAATTAATAAAAGAAAACAAGTAACAATATAAGTTAAATTACTTAAAATTTTAAATTACCTTAAAATTACACATTACAGGAGTGTTCTTTCAATAGCTCCTTTTGTGCTCCTTAGTTGGTCGAATGGAAATTTGGGAAATGAAGCTCGTAAGATCTGAGAAGATATGCTAAATGAATATTTGGAGAAGCACCAATACATAAAGAGAGAGAAAAAAGAGTGAGAGAGATAGAAAATAAATATTCTTCTTGTACACGTTACATGAGGGTTATTTCAATAACTCTTTTTGGGCTCCTCAGTTGGTCGAATGAAAATTTGGGAAATGAAGCCTTTTTTAGACTCCATAAATGTTTCAGATCCCAACCATCTTCTCTTCAAATTTTGTAAAAAACTTTCTCTGTGTATGGCTCAGATGGTTGCTTCTCCATTAAGTGATACTCCCTCTGATTAATAATAAGTGTCGTTTTAGATACATTTTAATTATTCAAAATAAGTGTCATTCTTGACTTTGTATGCATGTTTATAATTTTACTTCTAAAATTAACCTTTAATTTCTCTTATCTTAATTACACAAATTATCATTTCAAGACAATTTAATATGCAATTTCTCTCACGTACTAATTTCATTAAATATTTCATAAGGGTATATCTATAATTTCATTAGCTTTCTTAATAAGCGTGCGTTTTTCTAAAACGACACTTATTATGAATCGAATGGAGTACATCTTACGTTGTGGTGGACGATATGACTCTTGTTTGTATAATCAGAATATTGAAAATAGATCTCATTTGTTTTTTTTGGTGTGTTTAGTGTAAGAGGCTATTAGCTTATGTATGTTGATACGGTGATGATGAGGAAGAAGAAGAATCCTAATTATGACTACTATTAATTAAATAGTTGATTACACTAAATTACTGTAATTTAGATTTTTCACGTTAGTGTCTAATTTTTAAAAATTTTATTTACTTTCATAAGATTTTATTTTTGTTTCAATCGTACTTTTTGATGTTATTTTTGTTAGGAGAAAATTAAGTAAATAATATTGTGTGACTTGTTAAGGTATTATATAACTCTACACATGTCGTAATTGTGTCATGTAATACTTGACTTGTAAATTGGGAGATGTAACAAGTAAATGAATTTGCATCGTATATAGATAATGGCAATAACAACTAAGATTGTGTAATACCTAATCAAGTCACATGATGTTATTTATCTATTTTTGTTAAATTATTTTAATAAAAATGACAACAATAGATTCATAAAAAAATAAAAACTAAATTTTGAATACATTAAAAAATGCAAGGAGTTTGTTTAACTAACCCTTAATTAAATTATGACAGATAATGTGTCACGAAATATCTAATAAATAAAGTACTGTAATTTATTTATTTTTGTTGAATTTTTTTAATAGAAAACGTTGACAGAAATGGCATATAAAATAAGAACTGAACTTTAGAAAAGTATAAAATATTTTTAAAAATCAAAGACTAAAATAAAAAGTACAAAGAAGAGTGTTTAATTAATCCTTAATTGAATTATCTTCCTATATATGAATCATGATGACTAAAAAGAAGGGATCCAAAAATGTTTTCTCGACTTTTCTTCGGGCATGTTGTTTAATTTGTGATGAACAGTATATTTTTTGAGGTAGTTGCTAAGATTAGGAAAGTCTAGCGTGATAAGAAAAGGGTAAATAACACTCTTTATAATCTTCGTGCCTCTTACTTAAAAGATAGAAAGTACAATCCTTTGTCCTTTACACCTTTGCGAGTAGTAAGTTGTTGCTTAAAGTTTCAGGTCAGGTGTAGTTAGGGGCAGACCTAAAACCGTATCTTAAAATTGTAAGAGTATTGTTTCTTTGGGATAGGTAAGTGTAGACTTCTAGAGTAACTAGTGACAACAAGAGTCGATCTTTATAAGAGGTAAGGTGATAGTAGATCTAGCCAACCAACAAGTATGCCTTTTTGTCTTGTATTGTGATTTTAGTTACTAAATTTTTCAGCGTGTTATTAGTTCTTTAATTATTGTTTCTGTTATTTTGTATCAGTTTTATCTGTTACATTTATATGTAAATTTACCAAAAAATAATCTCTCCATCACGTAACAATAAGATTACGTACTCAAATTTTGTGAAACTGCAAAATTTCGAAATAAGTGTATTGATGAAGAATAGTATTTTGAGGTGAATTTGTTCAGTATCGTGAATATTGAATCCTCATTGAGATTGGGGCCGAGTGATGGTGACAATTCGTAAAGCTGATTACTACTAAACCATGAGTCATACATCAAAACTGTTAAATAAGCGTATTTTCTTATTGGAAAGTACCGTGGATCTATAAACCCCAAATTAAGATTGGCCATTGGCGTCATAGTCCAATCAAATTTGGCGATCAGTCACGGCTTGAAAAGAAAATGATGGCTAAAAACTTCCATAGCAACATAGGATTTTAAAGCGCCAGGAACTGACACGTTTATTGGTTGAACATGTGAATTCATGATCATCATTTGGCTTCAAGCACCTTGCACTTCTTAGGTACAGCTAGTAGTGGCTCAAACTTGCGACTTGTGATACCTAATCTCTCATTCATATCCATGGTGGTTCTATCAAAGCCAGCCTCAAGTTCCCAGTCAAACTCGTGAAGCAATGATCCGAGAACAAGGTGAAGTGCTCTAGTGGCGAGAGGCACACCTGCACACATCCTTCGACCAGCTCCAAAAGGCATGAGCTCGTAGTGCTGACCCTTGAAATCAACATCTGAGCCAATAAACCTTTCAGGCTTGAAGATGAAAGGCTCTTCCCAAGCATCTGGGTCTCGTCCAATGGCCCAAGCATTGACCAGAACTTGTGTGTTCTTGGGGATGAAATATCCCATGAAGTCGGTGTCTTGCATTGCTCTTCTTGGTATTAGGAAAGGGATTGGAGGGTGTAATCTAAGTGTTTCCTTTATGACAGCTTGCAAATATGGAAGATTCTCTATGTCACTCTCTTGAACCCTCTTGTTTGGTCCAACCACTTGAGCAAGTTCAGCTTTGGCCGTGGTTAGAGATTTGGGGTTTAGTAAGAGCTCTGTCAGTGCCCACTCAACGGTGCTGCTTGTTGTTTCTGATCCTGCTATGAAAATTTCCTGGACCACATTCACATTTATTATACAGATTACGAGTCATGTGGTATTCAACGAGAACTATAGTATCTAGTAATCATTCAAGAGAATTATGTATTCCTCATTCTATACCTTACTGAAATTAAACTTCTCCAACTTCACACAAGTTTGCAGTAAAATACCAAGAGTTCTTACCAATATAAAAATGTTGACATCTCTCTCAGATAGTTTTTCTGGTTCGTCCCTGCCATTGCCTTGAAAATCAAGCAACACATCCAAGAAATCTTTCCTCCCAACTAATTCCTTCCTCGAAGCTCTCTCTTCCATTCTCTCTTTCACGTATTTGTTGGCAACATCAAGTGCTTTCCCAAGATCTCTCTCCATGTTTCTCTTCACTCTCTGTGGGTCTAGCGACTTGAAAATTGGAAAAAAATCAGCAATATTTGCACGTCCCGTCCCCTCCATCGCTCTCATAATGACCGTGAAAAGCTCTGACCCTTCCTTAGACTCTGGATCAATCACATCCCTCGACAACATCAGTTTTCCAAGCAAATTAAACGCCGTGAAGAACACAAACTTCCCGACATGAATTGCCACGGGTTTCCCAAACTTATCTCTCGACTCCTTCTCAATCCACTCCAACATCTGATCCACACATTTCCCACGTACAGGGACTGTCTCGTTGATCCGCTTGTTCACTAACATGTCAACCGTAACCAGTCGCCTAAGAACTCGCCAGAACGAGCCATATGGTGCTAGGGCGAGAGAACTCTGATAGTAGTCATGGGGACGCATGGCTTCCGTCACCATGCGATCTGCGAACGAGCGATCATGGTTCTTAAAGAACTCGCCGGCAGTTTTTGCCGAAAGTATCACCAAACTGTTAACGGCACCAAGACGTAGCCAAACAACCGGGCCATACTTTTGTCTCATGTTGGCTAGGGCACGATGAGGCGTAGAGCCAAGGTCGAACAAGTTGCCGAATATTGGCCATCCCGGTGGTCCCGGAGGGAGGCGGTTCCGGCTAGAGGATTTATGGCGGCGATGGAGGAGGAAGAAGGTGGATAATGTCAAAAGGAGAAGAGCAATAAAAATGTTTGAAGACCAATCCATGGAATCCTTAGCTAAGTAGAAATGAAGTCTTCTTCTTGTCTCTTTGAATGGCTTCACATAATTTATGCTTACAAAGATTGAGGTACGTACGTGTATATGTTCGAAAATAAGCTGCATAAAAGCCAAAGAGTAATTGGGAAGTGAACAGAGGAATCACCACGAGAATCTAGTTAATGAACTGAATAATCAATACCTAATTGAATTTAAGAAATAAATAACAAATGTGGGCGGCTGAAGGCAGCTAGTTACTTTATTCTTATTTAATTTGATTTCTATCTAGTTACGGGTATGCATTACTTTCTATCTTATCCTCATAAGGTTGATCCCCAACCCTAAGGACCCATGTGGGCGGCTGAAGGCAGCTAGTTACTTTATTCTTATTTAATTTGATTTCTATCTAGTTACGGGTATGCATTACT
>JANKOE010000005.1:66326159-66338738 GCA_026284465.1 Erythroxylum citrifolium | reverse complement strand
AATTTCATTAGCTTTCTTAATAAGCGTGCATTTTTCTAAAACGACACTTATTATGAATCGGAGGGAGTAATAGATAAGTCCCCATTATTTCTTGAAATGATAAGACATCGATATTATAAGGCATAACAAAAAAGGCCACTCTTTCTATCTCATACTAGATAGGTTTTGAAATTTATTAAATTTTTAATCCAAGTTTTCAAGTTTTGCACGAAGTTCAATGTAGAAAATTTTTAGTCCAAATTCTCTAAATCTTGAATGAAAAAATATAGAAGATTAGAAGGGATCTTTTCAAATTTTTGTAATTTTTCTACTCTCAAATAGTTCTTTAATCATCGGCCATTTTATTTAATTTAAGTTAGTATGACAAATAAATTCGCATAATTATTTTATATATAACATTTACTTAATACATAATTGACGTTAATTTTTGATTTAATATTTTCAATAAAGATAGCCTTTATTTTAAATTATTAATACGTTTGAACTTTGAAGTGGTCTAGTGAAAATGAAGAAGAACAAGTCAGTCTTTTTCACATTAGGGCATAAACCACAAACATTGTCAGTTCAATTTGGCATCAATATGAACTTAATGGTTTGTTTTTAAGATAAACTAATTTTGGGCTGTTATAACAAAAATCACTTTGCATTCAAATTCACAGCATACTAAAAATTGTTCTTAACCTTCTTCAACATTTGGTGGCTTCTTCGATCAACAGATGAAGTTCTTTTAGTTAACGTAATAAGAAAATTTCAAAGACCAAAAAACTAAGAATAATAGTGTTATTACTGATGGTTATGTGTGTTTCTTTAATAACATCTAATCCTACTAATTGCTCACACCTCACTTTTTCTCCATTCTTTTCCTTCTCTTCCAATGTTACCATGTAAAATTTGAATATTTTTGCTTTTTCCTATGAGAAGAAAAGATAGAAAGAGGAATACTAGGAGTTACGCAAAGAGGAACAATGAAGAGACCAAAATGGAAGAACTATCAACGAATATCAGATTATGAGACAACAAGCAAAGAGCAACAAACATATTCTTCCTCTTCTTTCTTCCTATATTCTCTTCTTTTCCTTCTGAGAGAGATATGAAGCCAACAAGAACACTAAGAGTCATGGCTTGTCCTGACCCAATTCATTTGACCAACTTGACCCGACCTGAACCTACTTGAACCAATTTGACCCGAGACCGTTTGACCTAATCGAACTTGTTTAAGCCCAAGTTGACTATGCCCAAAAATGATTCAGATCGTTACTTAAAGAGGTCTAATCCAATTCGCCTGTGCCCCCATTTCTCTCTAACAAAGTACAAATTCATTTAGACTCAACCCTACTTGCTTCGGCCTGACCTATATAAAAATAAAGCGCCCCAACTTGACTTGATCTTACTTGACCTGACCCGACCAGATCACTTAAAACAGGTCAGGTCAAGCTGGAGAATGTCATTAACGTCCACAAAACATAGTTTTTTTGTCCTTTCAAAGCATTGAATTTTTGCGAATTTAATAGCAAAAATACTACTCCTATTAGTCGGAGGCCTCCTTCCTTTGATTAGTTCGTGGAAATTTATCGAATTAAGGCTAATTAAGGTAAATTTCCTGCTCATTATCTCCTTTCTTTATCTTCAAGTTTAGAACATACTCTGGTTCCTAAAAATGTGCATAAAAACAGAGCAGTATATTCACTAAAAGCTCAACGCTTAATCTCCTACATTTCGTAACTATTTTTATAAGAATCTAGATCATCATAAATGAACAACGCATTTAAAGTCTAAAATTTTGCGCAAGACGAAACGCATACAATCTAAACAATTGAAAATGTCGTAAAGCATGAAATCATCTTTTTAAACAAAGTTATGTTTAACAAAAATCTATTGATATGTAAAATATCACTTTTAGATTATCAATATATGTAGTTTGAATATTTTATAAGAAAATGTTTAATTTTGTTTGCAAATAATAATATTAAAAAAATCTTAACAAGTAGTTTTTAGTCCTTAAAATTCGTACAATAATGACAAAATCAATTATTAGATTGGTTAATTTTAATATGTTATTATAACAAGAAATAGTTATCATTAATTTGTTAACTTTGTATTGACGATAACCTTCAAACAAAAAGTAAGTGATCAAGCGATAATAAAATTTCTTGTCACAAAAATTATGAATAGTAGTGACCATAATTTATAGTTCCATTTTTGTGACAATATTAAGTAGACACTAACTAATTGAATTTTTATTGACAGAAGTTTCCATCACAAAAAGTAAAATATTGTGTAAAGGTAAATTGTTTTGTCACAGCGAGAGAAAAATATTAGTAACCAAACTATGTTTTCTCACAACAAATAGAAAATATTAGTGAACAACATATGTTTTGTCATAATTAGAATTTATTCCCTCCAAAATTACTTTGACGCCAAATTGCATATGCTTTTAGTGACAGAACTTAGTGATAAATATTTTTTGACACTATTAATATATTAATAGTGATAATTTAATTGTGAAAGATACTAAATTGTCAAAATTACCATTGTATTAGTGACAAAAAAATGATTCATCACAATTAATCCAAATAATAGTACCAATCAATTGTTTTGTCACAAAAAATCTCATATCTGTGATGAAATGATAGTTAGTCAAAAAAAAGTGGTCACTAGATGTCTTAACTCTTGTAATGATAAGTAATGTTCAACATAAGGTAATTATCAGTTTATATTTGAAATATGTGATTACCTGCAATTATGTGTCAATTTGAGTATAAAACTTTGGTGATGATTATTTGAGTTTGAATTATGAATAAGGTGTTTTTAAAATATGACCATCAGTATCTAGAATTAGAGATTACATCAAAATAAGATCACTAAGAATTTAGATCAATTGGGTTATTATTCCTCTAAACTTTTGAATAAGGATAAATCATGCTTAATTAAAGGAACATTATTTTTTGTTTAATAGGAATTCTTTTCTATAAGACCCTTTATATGATCAAATTTCTTGTTCGACTGTATTTAGTTGGTTGATATATGTTTTTATCTTATTTTGTTAAAGTTTTGATGCTTTAATTTGAGTTTTAAATATGATTCTTTAAACTATCTAGTTAAATTTCACTTTATTTTGATTTCTATTAAGTTTGTTGGTTTAATGATCATTTATTTGGTCCCTAAATATTCACATTGGTTGACCAATGTTCTTTAGTGGTCAACCAATTCCCAATATCTATCATTCTTTTATCTTTCCAGTGAGTTTATAAAGAGTTTAGTTGATTCCCTGGTTGATCACCTACGCACACTAGTTTATCAATATCTACTAATGGTTGACCAATGTAGCTTTCCCTTTTCATTACAACGAGTTTGCACCACAGTTCGTCAATAGGTTTGGACAACCACACACTGGTCGATCAATAAAGGTGTATGGTCAACTAGTCTTCACGATTGAAGCATTATTTATCTTCTTTTCTTCTACTTTTTATTTTAGCTGTTCATATCATCTAAAAAGCCAAAGAATTCACTCTTTTTCTTGAAAAATATCATCCCCCATTACATCAAAACATCATTGAATTGCATCAAATTGAGAACTTGTCATTTTTAAATTTCATTATTAGAATTTTAAATTTTTTTCTTATTTAAGAATTATTTTTTCAAGTTAATTCCTTCATAGTTAAATTATAAAAGGAGTTTAGGTTGTTTCACTTTTAATTACATTGATACATCTTTAATTTTATTCAGTTTTGGTATTTTTGGAACTTTTTAATATTTCTATTTAGGGGCTTTCAAAATTATATATTCTTTTCATGAAATTTATTATTGGATATGACAATTATGTTTTATCTTTTACAATTTCAACCACTAATTTTGTGAAAATTGCCTTTGGTGTATTTAATTGAAATTTTCAACTTAGGCATCATGCTGAAATTGGGGATTTTTCAAAGTAGACGCAATCAAGGATATCTCTATAAAAATTAACCTTTTATTTTGACTCTTCAAATATTCAGTAGTACTCTCTAATGAGAAAGTTTGGCAATCTTGATCAAATGCATCTTTTTATCTAGGTTAGTTTGATGAATGACACTTTACATTGTCTATTTTTGGATTTCTTTTTTATGATTCCAAAAGGGGTGGGGGGGAAGGAAGTTTGGTGATATTAGATATAAAGGGAGTGATAATATTAAAGGGGAGGGATGATATTCACTAGGAATGATTGTTTTGTTATCCTTATATTTCTTGCATTTGCAATTTATATGATATGCTCGAGTAAACTTATATTATCTTCATGGATATTTCTTTATCTTTTGTTCTTGAAATTTAATTATGATTTATGGGGGGAGTTAATCATTATCTTAATACTGGTTTGTGTGCTTAACTTCATTATTGTTCTATAATATCACGAATGTTTTGTCATTATTAAAAGAGGGAGATTGTTGAACAGGGGGATGTCCCAATTGATGTTTGATGTTAACAAAACATAATTACTACTAATGTATTTATTATTTTGATAAAAATCAATATTAAAACAAAATGAAGTCATAAACTCTAGAAGATCCAGCATGAAGTTGATAAAGAGAAGTTGAAGTTTGTAACCAATGAGAGAAACATCGAAATAAGAAAAAAAAAGGAGATCAGGGGAAAGTTTGGTGATATTAGATATAAAGGGAGTGATAATATTAAAGGTGTTGGGACCCGTTCCCATAGTCCGACCTCGGGGATCGAACCACCTTCCCGGGACCCAACGATCCGGACCAAAGGCGAAAACGCAGGCGAAAACCTTTAGGGTTTTCTCAACAAACCCTAGACCGACCAGACAACAAGAACTGGCATTTGAAATTAACGAAAAATAACAAAATTTAGCAAAACAGGAGCTGTCCGTTAAACGGACACACCAGTCCGTTAAACGGACACGAGTGGGCTAAATGCCCAAAACTTACCCGAGAGTGTCCGTTAAATGGACACGCTACGAACAAGAACTCAAACTTTCCCGAGGCTGTCCGTTAAACGGACACACCTGTCCGTTAAACGGACAAGCACTGGACAAAAACTCCAATTTCTCCCGAATGTGTCCGTTAAACGGACACTGAGGTCCGCTCGACGGACACGCCTTCAGAGCATGTCCGTTAAACGGACAGATTATGGACACATGGCCACTCTCACCCGAATGTGTCCGTTAAATGGACACCCATGTCCGTCTAACGGACACGCTTTGGATAAGCATGCCACAATCCACCCGAATGTGTCCGTTAAACAGACACTAGAGTACCTACTACCTGCAGCCTACGTAACATGTAATCTTGGAATTTGCAATCTTGAAGTACCTACTACCTGCAATCTTGGAGCTTGTCTAATGTTTACTCTTCAAAACATCACCAGCATTAAATTAATTTTGAGTGAATTAGTTATATACTATAGGAATCAAAAGTCCAAATATAAATTAAAGGGCTCCCCTCTCATCATGGGCCCTGGGCAGGTGCCTTGCTGGCCCTTGCCCAGGGTCGGCACTGCTTCAGTGTTATCCCCAACATCATCAAATTGATTATTCACCTGAGGATTAGAGATGATTTTTAGAGGTCCATTCCTATTAATTCTATAAACTCTCCATTCTCAAACACCTTGTTAATTTTCTACCGTGCTTTTACCTAATCAAGAGAGGTTAGCTTCCAGTGATATGAAACATGCTCAAAATCCTCTACAAGCTTCTCTTAGTCATTCAAACGCATTAGGGAAATAAAATCTGGTAATTTATCTTTTTCAGGGAGGCAGCATACTCAACCATATATAATGGTTGACCAATATGACTTGCTAAGTAACTTAGGTTAGTTGTAGACCAATATTCAAGAGACACATTATGAATATTGATTCTTTATGGCATATGCTTGAGCTTTATCTTGTTAAACTTCATTGTAAGGGACTAGCTTTACCAGAAGACTGATTCATTTTAGTATGCCAAGGTCCAGCTTTAAAGACTTGATAAGCCTTTTTATTAGTGCCAAACTTGAAGATGACTCTGGTGCTTTTTATTAGTGTCAATACCTTATTATCAAAATTTAATTAAAAGAAATTATTAGATTTATCTTAATTTATAATAATTTATTGATAAAAAATTATTAAAATAAATTGAATAAAAAATAAATTCGGAACTTAGCAGTAAAATTAATAATACGAGTTGTTATAGGAAACGTTTTGATCGGGAGAATCAGAATGGTCGGTCTTTCAAACAAATAATAACTAGAAACAACAAACAAGCAAATAGAAAGCTTCGCCGCGTTACCTTCTTCAAGGATAAGTCAGGCCACAAAGTCGTCGTCGGTTTCGTTGTCGCTTCGACCAGTGTCCTCGCTTTGCGATCTTGATCGCTTTATCGGAGGATCGAGAATTCGATTCAAACTATGTTCAAGTTCTGGTATTCTCTTTTGATTGTTCTTTTATTAAGTTCGATTCGTGGTCGTTCAGTTGATCAATATACTCGATAATATTTCGATTTTTTTTAAAATCTCGGTTGATTGTGCGTTTCGCGAATATATGTTTCAAAGTTACTCTCTTTAGAGGTGACATGCCTTTTCAGCAGTGGAGTTGAATTTGATTCTTGTTACCTGATACTGCAACTGTTCATATTTTAGGGTTTCCGTAGGTTGTCTGATTATGCTAATCTATGTTTGGGTTTAGCAGCTTTTTACATGCTTCTTTCTCATCTTTTTTCTTTTTTCTTAATTTGATTAAAACTGAACCTTGTCCTTGCCATCATTAGATTGTATGTTTACTGTCAATTATATGCTCATATATGTTCATTCGACGCCGGCTTTATAGGGGTTCTCAGGAGGAGCAAGGTCAGCCAAATCCACAAAATGTTCCTTCACAATCTTGGCACCCTCCATCTGTAGTTAGCTCCTCGAGTTCGTCTCGCCCTGGAACACCAGGTAGCACTTCATCTAGTGGCTATAGTGTACAAAGGCCAATTGATCAACATCAGTCTACGTCACATGTCTCACCTTCTGAGGCTGCTGGTGTCATTGCTCTTCTGAAGGATAAAAGGTGAATGTTTAAGTGGCTGCATTTTTTGACATTCTTGCACTGAAGGATTTTCTCATTATTTAATGGAATTATTTCATGGCTTGCGTGACAGCGCTATATCATGATTTTATGGAATTATATTTTGTCTGTTGCTCAACTGTTTTTATTGACTCCTTTTGTTGAGAAGTTTATATGATGCATCTTTACTAGATAAGAGCAAGCCATGAAGCGGCCACCATTAATCCTTGTGCAATCCAATATGCATGCTTTGACTTCCTTTTCCGTTGCTTAATCATCATGAATTATCAATTTCCATTTCTGCAGTACTCTAAATTAATGATAAGTTTGGTACAATCAACACAAAAGAAAAAATCTATACTTGATGTTGATGGCATGCTTTTTGTTTCCATGTTTCAATGGTTGTTAAATTCCATTTTAGTTGTCTTTTCAAGATGCCTATTTTTTGAACCTGTATCCCTTTCGCTAAATCTAAGTATCAAACCATATGGTACACTTATGATCCTTAATTGACTTTTCTTTTTCTGAAATTTCATTTCTTCTTAAATTTATGTCTTAGTAAATCCTATGGTGATCTTGACTTTCTTAAATAATTGGCATTAGTTGAACCATCAGGTCTTGTCTTGGAATCTTGTATTTCACGTCTTCAGTGAATTTAAGGTTTAAGAGACCTGGTTATTCTGATTGTACCAGAAGTCATCTGGTTTTCTGTCTTTCCTCTTTTTTCTCTGATTTCCTTTTTAACTTGTTATCTGTCTCTTCTTCTTTTTTCCTTTGATTTTTGTTCTAACTTCCTTTTTCTCTTTTAACGTGTCTAGTGTTGATGAGCTACGGAAGTTATTGAATGACAAGGATGCTTACCGTCAATTTCTACTTTCAGTCGATCAAGTTAAAATGCAAAACAATGTCAGTCCTAAACTTTACCTCTATCTGTATCGCTTTTTTCATCATACAATTCTTTTGTCCACGCATCTTTTTGCGGAGACAAGAAACTGAAACATCTGTATTGTGATTATCCAAAAGAAGGGAAGCACAATTTTTCATATCACATTAAGGCTGGATAGGGTTTTGCTCAAAGATATTCATTATGTAATGATATGATATATTGAAAAGTGCATTGTGAAATTTAAAAATAAAGCACAAGTAATAATCAATGTAACACTAGTAATGATAGCGAGTATCAATAGAACATCTTTTAGTTTAACATTTTTTGTAAACTTACTATCATACTTTTTTTTTATTTAGTTTCCCCTGTTAAATTGTTTGTCTTTATCATATTTATAATCCCTCCACCTCACATAAAGCAGTTGCAACTCTACTTCGATAGAAAAAGGGAAAAATGTAGGTACATCTTCTATAGAACCTATGTTTAGGACGTTTTAGAGTTTAGGAAAAATTCTGAAATGTTGTTGCATGTTAAAACATTTTTACAGTCAGTCAATAGACCTTTTTTTCTAATTATTTTCTAAGGTGTATAGACTGGAATTTCAGGAGCACAAAGGTAAATATGAAGTCCCTCAACAAGCATTCTAAATTTGCCTATCTTCTTACAATGTCCTCTGTAAGAGGCAGAAGAGAGAAAATTAGGAATAATATGCATCTGAATATTTACATTACTCGGAAAGCACTTAGGACATTGCCCACTTTCCTGATGTGAGGATTTATTATGATGTTGTTGATAGAAGAAATAACTGTTGTTTGATATGGACTGGCATAAATCTTATACTCTTTTTCTTGTATTGAGGAAGAAACAAGTTTACTACTGTGATTCTTACTTTTTCATGTCTTCAATAGGTGAGAGATGAGCTTCACAAGGAAACTGTGCAATTAGCTAGTAAGTCAAAGGTTTTACTCATATTTTGTGCCTTTTTGTTTATGAACTGGAAGGCAGATGGTAAATTTCTGATTTCCTATCAATAGGAGAAAACTTGGAAAAGGAACCACGTATAATGGAGCTGAGAAATCAAGTGAGTTTTTTAGGTTATGTTTGCTTCCTTACTAAGTGATCATATCAGCAAGTGAATTTTACACCATTCACCTTTGTCTTTTGTTATCTCAGTGCAGGATAATTCGAACCACTGAGTTAGCTACTGCTCAGGAAAAGCTAAACGAGCTGGAGAAAAAGAAAGAAGAAATCCTGAGGTCGTGCTCTCCTGCTGCCCTTGTCCAGAGGCTTAAAGGTACATGGTACACTAGTGTCATGGTTCAATCTTACAGTCTTAAAGATAAGTGGATACCACAATTTTCAAATGTGATAATAAGACATATTCACACTTATTTTCAGAGGCAATGGATGAGACAGAAAATGAATCTGAGGCGTTGCATAGACAGCTGGTAGACAGGGAGGTAGATCTTGGGACCTTCGTGCAAAAGTATAAGAAACTCCGCACCACATACCACAGGCGGGCACTCATCCATCTCTCTGTTAAAACGTCTCCAGCAGCATGATCATAATGCACACATATTGCACATGATAATGATTTATTAGATGTACTTTTGACGTGTTTCATATTTCATATTTTCTCTAATACGAATCGTGTATTTCTCGTCGATTGCTTTTATTTCTTCCTGGTGTAAGTGAGCATATCTTGACTGTGGGCACGATTTTGACGCATAACAAATGACATCACGTGGGTTATTGAACTCGCTTGATGTCTATACGCAACATCATTATTATAATTCATAATGAAATATTTGTCATCGGGAACAAATTCTACATGAACTCTTTTTGGCAGTTAATTGCTAGAAAATCTTCATCCCCGTAAATTTACAACTTTGTAAGTTGAGTAATATAAGTTGATGGGTTATTAGGGATTGAATTTGATTAAGGTTTAAGTTTGTGTGAGTTTAATTAGGATCTGAATTTGAGGATTTTGACTCGGGCATAATTAAAATACTAATAAGAGGAATCTCAATAGTCAAAGATATGATTAAATGTGGTTGCTATTGTAATTATTCAAATTTGTGGTTTTATTTGAATTGTTATTAACCTGCTTGCATTGAAGTGAACAACTGTGCAGCCTTTGTGTTATGTATTTAATTGGATTTATAATTTGTGGCAGTTGAAGATTCAATTTTCACCATCTCAAATTTGAATGATTATCAGATAGTTATATAGGGCTTCCCTTTTGATTTGATTGAGCTTGCGTTTAATTTTGGATGTCACTTTGTCATAGCTAAGTTATACTTGATTGTTATTTTGAATGGTAATCTATATCTTGATTTCCTAGTTATAAACTAGTTGGTTGATGAACTTACTTAATACCTTATTTTATTAATGTTGATATACCAAATTCTTAATTGGGTTTTTTGCTCCAAGTTAATGCTTCTGATGTATTGCTAATTGTAATAGTAATTTACTTATTAGATGATTTTTTGTGATGATACTAATATACTGGTTCAACGATGAAAATGAGAAGATTCCATAGAAAAAATTTGATAAATAGATTTTTTTTTTTGGACATATAATGGGATACTATCATTAGCTTGCACGACAGGACATTTGTCATACTCGTAGATATATGCTATCACTATACATGTAAGCACTATAATAAATGATTCTCTCATATCTTTTCTTTTTATTTTTATTATGCATGATTAATTTTATTATAATGTTGTTACAAATTTTACTAGAGAAATGGTTGGTACATCCGACCCAAGAATTAGGTTTGAATATTTTGCGGTGGATGCTTCAAATTAAAACCAGAAATGACATATAAATGTAGGAGATATATTGTTTAGGTACTAAGGTAGATGGGATTGTATTAGTTGATTTCATGCTTAAGAGGATAAGGTATAGGAAAGTATGAGATTTTACCTATAAATTCCTATATTGGTCATTTGAAGATGGTTTAAGGACACTACAAAATGATAATGATGATAGGAAGTTTATACAAGTAATTGAAGATAGATTAGGTGTATATGAATGGAGAGAAGTATCGCAAATTAAGTACATTGAATGACCCTAAAGTTGAAATCCCCACAAGGTAATTGAGGGTGATGATGGTCCAATGTGACTAAAGCAAGCTTTCAAGAAGCTATTGTAGCTGCCATTAAGGAATAAATTAAGAAACACATTGAGAAACCCATTAGAGCACCCACAAATGCATATTTGGAGCATCCACTGAAGTAGACAATAAAGGATCAAATTACTTAGATGACCTAACATATAATGATAGTCAGCCAACAGATTTCAGTTAGTTAGGATATTTAAATCATCATACTCAACCTTTAAAAGGACATATTCATATACAAAAAGAAATCCTCAATTTCACATTCTCATTACTGAGCAAAGTAAATATTTGAACAAGCTTTATTTACATATCAATATACACATCACATTTAAAACAAATACAAATGGATGCTTAATGTTTGGCATGCTTAATAAGCTATACAAAAATGTTCAAACTAGCTTAGTACAAAAGCTAACTATCTCGGAGGTTGTCCAATTGCCTTGCAAGGATCACTAATTCTTCTCAATCTACACCTGAGGAGTGGAAAAATATTGGGTTGAGCTACACAGTTCAGTGGTTAATATATTTATAACCATTGGCGCTGAGCCACACAATCAAACATATATTCATCTATTCATATAAGCATACTCATCTTATCTTGATCCAACAATATAAGTTCAACATTCATAACTCATAAATCAATACTTCATCGCATAAAACAAATTGGATTTAATTTATCATCGAAGCGTAATACACAATTTGCATCATACTTAACATATCAAAATGCAAATGCACAAACAGATAGCTCGAGGGTTCCATGGAGCAAAACAAAGAAACCGAAGTTTACTGCGTGAATGAAACGAGTCCACTTTTTGGATCTCGTGGACCACAAGCGAGCAGCTGGGAGAAAGCTTTATGTCGACGTGCACGTGACTATGAAACAGTTACTCTCTCGCCCAAACACAATCAAATCTCATGCTCAATTCAATCAATCACAAGTTCATATTCTCATAATTTTTCTTCTTTCCATTTAATCAAAATGCCATGATACAATTCCAAAGCATAGCATAATCATACTCACAATTCAATGTTATTAAATGTCATACATCATAATGCAATTTCCACATCATAACATTTAAAAGCAAGCCATTTCAACACACAATACATATACAATGTATTTTGCTCATTACACAATAACTAATATAAATTACCCACCTAAATTCGCTCGCAAATCCAAACTCAAATTGGCCCTTCCCCCTTGCTCTTGGGTAGGATTTTTCTTGATTTCCTAACACAAACCAATTTTCCATTCAATTCTAATTCAACAAAATCCCTAAAACTTCAAAATCACAACCATTGAAATCAACACAAATCAAACTCAAATGGGTTCCTACCCATAGTCCATCTAGGTTAGAAAACTCAAAACCTAGCTTAGAAACCCTAAAATCAAATGGGTTTCCCTTTAAACTATCTTCTTTCTCTATTCATTCCAAACACAAAAATCATTTTCTCTTTCTAACTCCTTCTCTAACTGTTAATGGACATTTTTGTATTACTTTTTGATATATAATTTGTTGAATTATTGTCGATTTAATATTTAATTGCGCTA
>JANKOE010000005.1:66303451-66318593 GCA_026284465.1 Erythroxylum citrifolium | reverse complement strand
GCAGCTGTCTTCAATTATTGCTTTCCAACTCCAGCTCAACGTGTTTCACTTTCAGCTGCCATAGCTCCACCACTTGGTCACGTCTTCATGCAGCCCAGCAACGCCCCCACCTGCTTGCCTTCAACGTGAATGATGGAAACTCTTCACCAGCAACTCACGAAGTTCACCAAGCCACCTGCTGTCTTCACGTCTGCTTCTCCTAGTTGTTTAAAATTTGTAACACCACCAGCTGCTTTTGAGAGTGTGTTTGATGGATGATAACGTGAGTGATGAAGGAGAGTCTTCTCTAGTGTTGTTTGAGTGTTGCCGTCAATGAGTGAGGGCTGTCACGACCAGCTCTTGTTTTAATCTCCAGCTGCTACTTTGATCGTTAGTGGACAGAATATGTCAGTGATGAGCGTGGCCTCCCAGCTCTCTTTTGTTTTTATCTTTGTTTTATAGCTGCCGCATGCCTTTCTTTTGCTGTGCCGTCAATTGCCTCCAAAATGATGTTTTTACGTATTCAAAATCTCTTAAATCTCACGGTCCCACGCCTCTCATTTATCAGCAAGACCACGTTTTGCTTCACCCTTCTATATTGCCAGCTTCATTCACCATTTTTAAAGACTTTTCTTGCTTTATACTCTTAAATGTTTCAAAGCCAATATACCTAAAATTAAGACAGATAACGTTTAATTAGCGCAATTAAATATTAAATCGACAATAATTCAACAAATTATATATCAAAAAGTAATACAAAAATGTCCATTAACACTAACAAAGCAAGAAGAGAAATAAAGCTTACATTGAACAAATCTTCTTCCTTCTTCTTCTTCTTTCCTTCTTCTTTTCTTCTCTCTACGACTCTCTCCTTTTTTCTTCTTCTATTTCACGTTTTTTTCTCTCTTTTCTAACTCCTACAATTTTCCTCTTTTTCTTTTTAACAAGACCACATTTTGCTTGCTCTTCCCTTTTTACCCTTCATTTAATTAGTTCTCCCAATTTTGCCCTTTTTTGTCCATCAACTACTAACATCTTAACCCCTTATTCTGATTAGGTAAATGAAGAAATTTGATAATACTTCCTTCTAGAAAAATGCTCCTCATTGTCTTAATTTTCTAAAGATACCAAAATCATTCAATTTAGTTTGAAAATCTAAAAGTTATATCCCAAACATTTCCGAACTATTCTTATACTAAAATAATATTATATGCTCAATTTCCATCCAGAAATTGAAATTTTTGAAGACTGAATTAGAATTTGATTTTATCAGATAATTTGTATCCCTAACTCTCTAATTTAACCCAAATTAAGAATCATCTCATTTGGATAACTAGAGCGAAAGTTATGGTTAATACACTGAAGCATACTCAGTGAACATGTTTTAGCTACATTTTTCAGTTTTTAACTTCCAACATTTCACATATAAGAATTCTAACTTCCAAGAAAAGTTTGGGGTCCAACAAAGACCATCAAGGCATGGAGCTTCGGTAGCATTCAACTCAAAAATAACAATTTCAATATCTTGAGCTGTGAAATGAGCTATTAAGGAACTCTAGCTCCTCATCTTTAAACTAATTGTTAATGAAGGAGCTTAGCAATTAAACATATGAGCTACTACTAGCAACCAGACCAAGAGAGTTTTTAAAGAATTTGTAAGCTTCATCCTTAAGGCCCTCCTAAAAAGTGACAACTTCATCATTTTGTCTTATTAGAGAGATGATTTTGTTAATATTCTTTCTTACCTTAACAGAGTTATAGAAAAATCCAGTATTTTTATACCTTTCATATAACAGAGTTTATAGAAAAACTCCTCACATATATATACCCCTCAACTTCTGATTTATAAAGGATACTATTAAAGTCCTTTAATAGAATCCAAGGGTTTTAAATCGTTAAGTGGATACTGCCTATTTTATCCTATTGCACTTTCCTTTGAAATGAGAATTTTGAATCATAAACAAAAGTAACCAATGCCTTAGTATCCTCCTAAATAAACTAAGCTGAGTGATGCATCATCTAATTATTGTACTCCAAAGTTTTAATTCTTACTATTCTTAAATCAAAAGTTATTATTACGTGACCATAGTGATGGTGTTAGTGATTTGACAAAAGACATTATTAACTTCTGAAAAGCTTTAGTTTTGTAACATTAACTAAGCTTAGCCTTTAGCTGTTTTGTAATCATTGGTTTGCCTTCATTTACAAAATATTTTAATAATAATTGGTTCTTAGGGCAATTAATACCCTAATATCCCATAAAAATATTGACATTAGGAGTGGTTTTGGGATTTGGATCTTTAGATCTATTCTTTCTCCCTGACTTCCTTCTTGTATCACTCCTGTGTTCATCCTAACTTGGCTCCATAACTTCTTCACTTAAAGGAACATTAGACAGACCAAATTGATTTAATTTTGGAAGAACCTCTACTTGTTCTGCTTCATTATACTTTCTCTCATTGATAATGATGCCAATTACTTTTTCTACAACTTCATCAATTAAAGTTTCTTGCCTGGTATCTTCTTTGGCTTTCTGTTTTGGGACCTCCTCCTCCTCACTTCCTTTTATTATTATCCCTTCAGTTGTACTTACTACTTGTATTCCCTAACTATAGATATCATTTTACTGAGAGTCCAATTAGGGATGGGATTTTGGTCTGACCAATCTAAAGTCAACAAGTTCAGTCTGAGTTGATCGAGCTTTGGGTTAGGTTCAACTTTTGAATTTTCAAGTTTCAAGCTACTTTGCCCAGCCTAACCTGAAATTCAAAAATTTTAAGGGAAAATGGCGTTATTTTGAGTAAAATTATGTTGTTTTTAAATTCTAAATTAAGAAAAATCAAGAATGAGTCGCAAGCCTCAGGTCTGATCTGGCTTCAGGTCAGGCTCGAGCTCGAACATAAATTTCTAGGTTAGCTTAAGCCTGAAAAGGCCCAAGCTCAACTCGACCCAATGCCAAGCCTAAGTCCACTCCCAACAACTCTATAAAGTCTTCTCTTACAAACTTCCTTCCAATAAGCCTCCATTGCCTGCCCTGTTGTTTAAACAATGATTTCCATTAGTAGGACAACATGATGGAGACCTCAAATATTTTCATCATTCCCCATTATTATCAAAGGAATACAATCGAGTAGTTCTCTCTTCACTTACACATAACCTCCCATTACCAATCATCTTTATCCTAGCTATTGTCTCATTTATGCAGCTTACTAATAAACTCAGCCCCTTAGTTAACCACTATTCTAGTGGTACATTATTAATATTTATCCAAATTGGCTTAATCTTGATAGAATCTTAAACTTTGTCTCTAAGTTATTTCATTATTCAGTTGAGACCTCTAATACGAGCCCCTCTTGATGGCTCCTTATCCTCTTAGATGACTCTTTTTTTCTTCATGTATCTCTTCTATCTCAAGAAATCCTAAAATCTCGACAAACATAGGTCCAACACAGTCCCGTATTGTCCCGTGTTCTTCACAGACACTAAAAATCTTAATTTTCGTCAATATTATCACCAATATGAGTCATTAACTTTTGTTACGATTGTGTTGCTTTACCACTCCTTCTGCCCAAACACTAGAATTTTTCCATAATAATCACCACCAATATGGGTCAGAATACATTATTATGCTTAATCCGTGTTAGTAACTTGATAAATTGTACATTCAAGAGTTCATCTTGAAAACATAGCTCTGGAAGGGAAAAACACGGATGCATGTTTGTGTCATGTTTCATGACATAAGTCCACATTTGACCCATATTCTTCGTATCACAAGTTTTTCAAAAAAATAGAATGTCAATCCTATCCATTGTGAATCCTACTTAATCATTGAAAGTGGCAGTGGATAGTGGAAATCATATTGTATGGTGAGGTGATTGAAGGTTCTTGGTGAGTGCTACCATGTCACAAGTTTACAGAAGTTCTCAGGCTCCATGAGTAGTTTGCAATACTGTTTTAAGATCAAATGGATGAGAAACTTAACTATACTTCGTGTGCCTTTGACCTTCATTATTACAAGTTGGGGTTTGTCATGGATGACAAGTTAGTAAAACTCAAACTTAGTGCGTTGATTATGATGTTTACAAGCTAAAGTATAATTGACAGAAAAACATGCATAATAATTAATAAGGTAAGTAAGGTTATCGAATACAGAATGAAAAGAGAAACATGTGGTAGACTATAACCTTAACTGGAAAATACTGATCAATATTGGCTTCCTTGATTGGTATAGCCATCATCAGACTGAGTAGTATCAGGTCGATCACAAATAGGGCTGGTGAAATAGAATGGCGCAAGCACGTATTTAATCAGGTCTCGGTAAACCAAGGTAGGTCCCCTGAGCTTGACTCCCGATTTGCCCCCGGCGAAATCTGTGAGGACATTGCAAGTAGGGTCTGGTGATGACACTAACCTAACCGAACACAGTTTCTCCTTCAATTCTTTCCCATTTAAGACCTTGTTCATTGTCATTTCGAATTGACCTTGTTCATCCGTTTCATCACTTCCATAATATATGACTCTTCCTCTCTCGTCCATACATGTAAGAGACACCTTGCATCCTGCAATGCAGCCACATAATTAACAATACCACACCAAACTGTGTATATTAGTACAGAGCCGTAAGGCACACTAGTAAAAGGACAACACATCTTTTTCAATTTAAATCTCAATATTAATAAGACTTTAAACAAAAGAGCAAAGAAGGAAAAGAGAGAGGCACCTTTAATCGGCCTATCACCATTGATCCATGCATTGTAGTTTTTAGTGCAATCCTGACACATTACTTTGCCACCAACATGTATGAACCCTGCAGCTTCCTCCAAGCCCATGACCAAATTGGCGCTTCCCACCAAGACCGAGGCTGCAACTAACCACATCAAGGCCAAGGTCGCCATTTTCTTTCTTTACAAAAGATCAGAAAAGGATATGGGAAAAGTTGACAAGAAGCAGATTTATAGATGATTTAGATTAGAAGTGGATGAGCACTATCCTGACGTGCAATCCATTTTGCTCCGAATCATCCATACTGACTACATGAAGTAATATTTTAAGTCAGTTGACTGCAACTTTAAACTAATTAAGATAAGCATCTGCTTTCTGTTTTTCAATAGAGCTGTAAAACGACCAACCATCAAAGAATGAAATGATATTTGAAAGAATGGTTTTTACGGTCGTGACGTCGCTCTCAAGGGATGCGGCTAGATGGTTGAGAGCGAGGCTTAACTTCGGTTAGGTCCCAGATTTGATTCTCTGCTAACCCCTCTTGTAAGAGTCTGGAGCAGCCGGAGTTTTACCTATGGGTGGAGAACTAGTGTGGCCCTCCGTGATGGGGTGTAGCCGCTTGGCCCTCTGATGGAATATAGCCACTTGGCCCTCTAAGAGGTGAGCCCGCTTGATCCGCCTACGAAGTTTCCTCAAATTAAAAAAAAAAAAATCCTTACGTCAAGTTCATCATATTCATAAATAGCTTTATTTTTGTGAGAGTTTGATTTGCAATAAAATTATAAAAATTGTAAGTGGAATTTATTTACATCATATTCTAATTATATCGATATTTTAATATTAGAAAATAAGGTAGCCATGTCAAACCAGTGAACCCCCTTCAAAAATAGAGAAATTAGGATCACACACCCATCCGCAAAAACTTCCAGGACTTTAGCGAGGACCCAAGACTCCCGTTATTTTAGATCGAGTTCAGGATCATTACGAGCCATCAAGAGAACCTGAATATGAAGCTTACCGAAGAGCAAATATCTCCAAATCAACCAGGGACGGTCAAGATCATCCCTGAGGAGCCTGACGACCTATGGCTAATCCATAACCTGATCAAACCCAGAGACGTTGTTGCTGCTGAAACCACTCGTAAAGTCGTGCAAAACACCAATTCCGGCAATGCTAAGAGCTGCTCGCGCGTCAGAGTCATCCTCGACGTCAAAGTCACGGCTGTTGATTTCACCAAAGACCATTCTAGCAGTTTGCGCATTAGTGGCAAGAACTTGACCGTAAACGAGCATGTAGCCATTGGGGCGTTCCATACATTGGAAATAGAGAAAAACAAGCAGTTCCTTCTAAGGAAAGAGGCTTGGACTGTGATCGACATTGAAGCTTTGCACGAGAGTCGTGACAAAGCTTCTGGGGCTGGCTTAGCCGTAATTCTCATGCAAGAAGGATTCGCTCAAGTGTATTCAGTGGGGAGAAAAGAAGCAACCCTCCGGGCCAAGGTTGAAGGGTTGAGCACTAACAAGAAGAATAATTCGACCAAAACTTTCGAAACCCTTTTCAACACTTGCATGAAGAATTTTGATTTCAATGCAATAAGTGGCATGGTCATCGGTAGCTCTGATTCCACGAAAGATGAGTTCAGGAGCTATTTGTTGTCAGAAGCGCGAAGGTTGAAGCTTAAGTCAATCGAAAACAAGAAATCAAGCCTAATTTTGGTTACCACGAGTAAGACCACTAGCTTAAAGGAGGTTTTACACGTTGAAGCTGTGATGCATCTGATCAAAGACGTGAAGCACGTAACAGAAATAAGGGCTTTCAAGGAGGTTACCGATAGGCTGTTGGATGATTATGCTCGTGCATGCTATGGTCCAAAGCACGTAGAAATGGCGCAAAAGTTGGTGGCAATTGATACACTTTTGATCACAGACGAGCTATTCAGGAGTAATGATAATATGAGCAGAGAGAAGTATGAGAAGTTGGTTAGATCGGTGAGAGAAACAGGTGGTAAAGCGTTTATTGTCTCCTCCAAGAATGTAACAGGAGAGCAATTATCACAGCTGACCGGTGTTGCAGCGACCTTGAGGTTTCCTCTGCCCAATCTTGATGATATGGTCCTACAATGATGTGGAACATTTTGAGCAGGTTCAGTTCTAACATTGTTTCTTGTCTTTCTTTGGATTTAGTTTTGTATATATATATACAGGAGGGTATCGTGTAAGTATTAAACAGCTCTTTCCTTTATATCTCTTAATGGGTAATGATAAAACAAGAAGAGTGCTTTCAGTTTTCACACAATTGACCAGTAGTCTGTTCTGCTTGTTGCAAGAACTCAAACAAACATTCTCTAACGGCTCTCAAATCGGCTCTAAATTAACTTCAGACCAACCCAGCTGCCTTAAGAGCAACCTTGAAGTCTTCATCACTGCTCCAGGAAGTTACCTGCATTACACAGAAAGGGGGGGGAAAAAAACTTATGCCATAACGCTGAATATGTACTCTGAACTTTTGGATATCGCTACAAAGAAACAAAACTAAAACCAGGTAATTTAAATAGGAAACAGTTAAATCTAGTTCGCAAGGCGCTATCTAAAAGGATCCGTTTCACCTATCCTGAACCACAAAGCAAGAATTGAAGAAGCATTCAATAAGCACATGGCAACATTACCTCAGTTATTTGAGTGCCAAAATATTTCTCAATCTTATCCATGATCATATGGTCCCTATCAGTCATTATGAAATTAAAAACTGCGCCTGCAGGATCCAACAAAACATTCATAATCAGATAATTTACTTGCAAGTAGTAATGCCACATTGTTTATCAATTACTACAAGCCAGTAAAAGGAAGCTGAAATGAGACAAAACTTCAGACATGGAATTTATAGATTCCAGTTTATATTAAATACACTGAGAAAAGTAGACAAAAATGCACCAAAACCAAACAAAAAAAATTACCTTTACTGCCAAATCGTCCGGCTCTACCAATCCTGTGCAAGTAAACTTCATAATGAGGTTCATTAGGAGTTTCATACTTCACAGGTAGATCAAAATTGATCACCAAATTAACCTGTAAGTGAACGCCATAAATATCTGAATTGCCAGTTTAAACACCAAAATCACTAGCTTGTAGGAAAATCATCTTGAAACATAGAAAGGTGCACCTGTCTTTGGTCGAACCCTCGAGCAAGAAGATCAGTAGATATGAGAACTTGTGTCAATCCATCCTTGAACTCTTTAACTATCTTGTCACGGTCTTCATGAGTAAGGGCACCATGTATAGTTGTGACCTCATAACCAAAGTCCACAAGTGCCTTATGCAACATACCGGCGCTACGTTTTGTGTTAACAAATATGATTGTTTGCCCCAGGTTCTCTCCGAATTCTAGGATTCTATCTTTTATCACTAAAATTTTAGTAAGTTCATCAGGACAATTTACTTTATATTGCTTTACCGACTCCAATGAAAGTTCTTCCTTCTTCACGAAAAGTTGATTGTAGTCTTTCACAGTCCTTGAAACAAAATTCTTGACAGCCTCATCAAAAGTCGCAGAAAACAGAAGAACCTGGAAACAAGTCAGGGACTTAGTGTTGTAGTTCTCAGCACCCTTTTGCCTTTATATGCAAGTATAAACATAAGCCTGTTCTTGTCTTTCCCTTTTAATTTTATTTTTTTCCCTCTTTTGTTTTGGTTTAATATTTCAACGAGAAGGTATCATTTGCATAGGAAAAATATGATAATGCAGAAATATGTCACAGTATATTGAGCGCTTCACAGACCTGACACTTTGTATTGGACCTCTCAATGTCCTTCATTATCCTCAGGGAGTCATCTTGAAATCCATCCTGCACCAATTGAATCTTAATCAACAAAAGGATTTTCTTCATTAAGTTTGAGCTAAATACATGCAGCATCATATTACTGCCACATAAGACTGCCCAGTGAACATGAATTACGGAACCAGTTTTGGCCCTAGATATCCCACCAAACCGAAACATTAGATTGGTTTCTTGAAAATAGGTTAAAAACAACAATCAATGGAGAGATTCAAAACCAGTCGAAATGTACTACTTTCTTCAGGAAACACTCATCAGACGGTTCCCTAGAAGATGTTATGTTCAGCATATTGATAGTTAAAGTAACATTACAGTTACCAATATAACCCACACTTTGTTTAGTCAACAATCAAAGTGCCTCTGTTTCAAGTGATTGTGTGCATCCACAATTTCACGGCTGTTGGAGTGTGTATGCTCAGTTTTATTTAATAGTGTAAGGTGCGTTAGGGGTGGCCAATGAAGAGAGTGATTAAGATAAAACAGAGAGGTAAATGCACCAACTGATAAAATACAAAGTATAAAAACACACTTGGAACGTGAATATACAACTTGACATATGTTGATAAACTAGTAACCTAAGCATTAAATATCATGATTATATAAGACATGATATCAGTTCTATAGATGTAGATTGTAGACCTAACAATTTATCCCCAAAATTTGTCTTCAGCTCAAAATTGCCAAGAAGCATGATTCTCTGCTCAAAATCTTAACTAAACAATTAGATCAGGAGTAGGTCCTACCAAATTCCAACAATTAGAATTAAGTCACTTACAAAGCAAAAAGCAAATAATATATGCAACTACATAGGAAATAGAAGTCAATTGGTTCCATCTGTGAGGTTCCTGGGCATCAAAGCCAAGGAGCTCTATGTTAAGACCCGGTTAGTACTTTGTACCATTAAACATGGTCAGTGAGAGATGGGGCTGAAAAAGCACTTTAAGGCCCCAAATTATCTCTCAGATTTCTTAAAAATTAATCTAACTTTTACACAAAGATTCTCAAAGCATAACAAAATTCAAAGAAACATAACCAATTAAAACTGCAAAAGCATCAAACAGTATGTATTACCAACTTCTTTGGACTACAATTCCCCCGTATCAATGATTAAATATAACGGAGAAGGTGAAATATTAAGTGCTGAGAAACACCAAAACAACCAACTAAAATATGCAATGCCGGTAAGTTTCAAAATCACAATGTGATGAGCTAAATGAGCATCGCAGCTAAATTACCCTGGCCAGCATGTGATCAGCCTCGTCAAAAACAAGAACCTTGATATCACCAACACTCAATTTCCTCTGGGACATTAATCTCTTAATTGTACCAGGAGTGCCAATCACTATTTGCGCAAAGATGGGAGGCCGGAACTTGGATCTTTCTCCACTTGTGTTGTCCATAGGCACAGCACATTCGGTAGTTATTTGAGTGTACATTCCCATTTTCTGAAGAACTTCTAAATTCTGTAAAGAACATTTGCTACTGTCAAAGCACAATCCAAGGTTTCACTTGAGTGCTATAAACTTAAATGTTAAGCCACTACCAGACAATCTCATAACTAGAAAGTATAATAGCTATTCGAGAGGATGGATGAGAAAGCCTCTCTGTTTGAAATACTGTCCAGAATAAGCACTTCTTTGGAGTTAGTCACTTCAACATACTTAGATGATTATTCAAGTGTAATATTGAGAACCTAAGCCGGAGGATCAGTTTATATGACACATTACCATGATGTGCTTCATATAATAAGTCCCAAATCTTATTTCAAATTCTCAGGCATCCCCTCTTGGATATTTATGGATGAAAGGAAAACCATAATGAAAATTGAATGCAAGAGATAAATGAGAACGAAAACCCTAACCTGAATTGACAACTCTCTTGTAGGGCAAATACAAAGAGCTTGAGTTCTTTTCAACTGTGGATCGATCCGGCTCAACATACCCAGAACAAAGCAAGTGGTTTTACCAGAACCATTGTGAGCTTGTGCTACCAAGTTTTTATAAGGAGGATTCAAGATCATGGGAAGACTAATTGCCTGGATTTTACTTGGCTTCTGAAATTTCATCTCCACATATAAACCCTTCAACAAATCCGGTGACAGGTTTAACTCTTCAAATGTGGCTGCTGAAGTATAGGGAGTATCCCCAGTAGTAACCTGTAGCAAATCAACCAAAATAAGTCAAGCAACAGGAACTCAAGTGCCGCCACATTTGGTGGTATGTAAAGTAATAATGTCACTATGGCTAAATGAACAACTCTAAAGTAATTATCACTACCTCTTAAAGACGTAAATTTTTTAACTCAATCGACTATATATCATATAAAGATATGATTTTGGATCCAAATCTCAGTTACGGAGGATCCAAATCAGTATAAAGAGAAAGACTAGCTCATGTTCTATGACGCAAAGTTTACCCTATAATACTCTCAAGGCACAAACGTACGAAAAATCCGGTACTTCAATCAATTGAAGAAACAGTTTGTACAAACAAAAAACTACTGAGAAAATAAAGCCATCTTACTGTATTCACCAACTCAAATTCGCAACATACAAAAAAGAGAGACTTTAAGAGAGGTCTTACAGCTTGAATATTGGAGTCTTCAGGGTCATCCAGGAACTTGTTAACCTTCTTCTCGTCGGCTATGCTCAACTCGTCGACTTTCAACTCAGAGACAACTTTATCCTCCGATTTGGTTATATCGTCTCCTACGCTGGGGTTCTCCTCCTCCTCCTCCTCGTCCGCCACATCTCCCCATGATCTTTTCTGCTCCGCAGCCGGCGGTTTGCTCTCCAGCACCGTCGTAGTTGAATCAGCCATTCTTTGTTATACTCGGTAAAAATGGAGAACTTTAAGCAGCTGTTTTGTCTGAGATCTTGAAAATCATTCGCACTAATTTCATTGGGTTATGACAACATTCTGTTCATTGGACTATTGAATTGGATCATCCATATGGGTCCATTGGAATTTTACAGAATACATGTTTTGTAACCAGGAATATTTAATTGTACTATTGTTGCTATATTGAATGAGCTAGATAGAATTGAAATTTGAAATAGGTCACTTTTAAATTGAAGTTGAATAATCTAAGTTGCATTTCTTGAAATTATCAAAATAATAACCCTAAGTTACATGTGAGTTAATAAGGGACGTTATTAGTTTAAGTGAGGTCGCGAGTTTGAATCGCTCTCATGTATATAGCTATTTAAAACTTGAAAATAGAGTTTTGCTTCTCGCAAGGGACCTATCCGACTTGAGCGGGGATTAGTCTGGGTGTAGATGGCTTAAAGATTTCTTCCCATAATTATAACCCTCTTAGAACACCTCGTGGCTAAAAAAAAATCAAAATAATATCATTTTAATATAATTATTAAAACATAATTTATTGTGACCTTTAAGTTGGTTTTATCAAAGATAATCCAAAACTCTCTCAACATGAATTCTATTTGAAATTTGATCAATTAAAAAAAGCTCGTTAATTTTAAATTTGACTAAGCATTTTTTTGTCGACTTATTTTTTAACGGTTTTTAAGCATTAAGTTAGTTATTTTAAATATATATATATATATATTATTTTTCAAATAAATTATAGTTCATTTTTTAATAGTCTTTCCTTTTTATAAATAATTGTCATTTTATTTTTTGCTTTATGTTTCACTGTATAGAATTATTATTTTTATTTCTGTATTTTATTTATAGTTGGAGCTGTAATTTTACTTGTTGAGTAGTAAGAACTTTAAAGTTAAAATTTAAAATTCCATTATATGAAGAATTTAGCATGATACTATGTATTAATTAAAATTGCATCCTCATTTTAATGATTTTTAATTAATTGTAAAATATCATAGATTAGCCATTTTTATTGATAAACATTTTATTAATTAACAACTCAAAATTAATCTCGTATATTTAACATATCATCCCTTGTACAAAAGAAAAACAATAAATTTTATTTTTTATTGAATACTCAACATTTTTATATATTCTATAAATGATAAACAAGATCAATATACACTTTATTATAATTGATAATCAAATCAGAATTAATTCTAAAGTTTGATAGACAAAAATAAGTATTGTATACCTTTATCTATTTACTCCCTCCGATTCATAATAAGTGTCGTTTTAGATACATTTTAATTATTTAAAATACGTGTCATTCTTGACTTTTTATGCATGTTTATAATTTTACTTCCAAAATTAACCTTTAATTTATTTCTCATCTTAATTATACAGATCACAAAACGGGGGTCACGAGGTAACTTTATGGGAGTATTAATAAGGGTATATCTATAATTTCATTAGCTTTCTTAATAAGCATGCGTTTTTCTAAAACAACACTTATTATGAATCAGAGGGAGTAATATTTATACAAAATGTTAAATTTTATATTAAAAGTGCAAGAACATAAGTATTGGTCAAGGAGCATATTGGTACTCCTTTTTCTTTCCCTTTATTTTAGATTGTTTTCTCGTAGTGAAAGGTTTTACACCGTGTCAAAGGCTACTTAAAATTCTTTTAATAACTTGTTTGGATAATTTTGTAGCTTTATATATGACATAATTGGTGGCTTACATCTTACAACTAATAGATTGATTATAATTTAGTGATATAATTATTTAAAGATATTCTTATGTTATACATATTATACGTGTACGATAAAGTCTACAAGATAAATGTATATTACAAATAAAATTATAATGAGATTATAATTATAATATTCATATGACATTTTCATCATTATCATAAACACCCTGTTAAATCCTGCACCAACGCGAGGTCTGGGGAGGTTTGATAGTACGCAGTCTTATTTCTACCTAGGTAGAGAGGCTATTTTCAGTAGACCTACATGCAAATTAATACGAAGATATTTAAAAAGATGTAGATATAAAAAGACTAATAAATAATAAATAATAAATTTTTTGAATAAAGTAATAAAATTAAAAAATAAAAAAATTGGATTCAAAACTTTGGAGGGCTGGCAGCTAAGGCGGTGGAGGAATCGAAAAAAGGGTGGGCGAATCATAGGAACATAACCAATATGGGAAGAAAACGTGAATAGATCAAAGTAGCATACAATAGATGACAGATCTAGGAGTCAGTCAGATCAACATAATACAACAACAGTATCAAAGAATCACATATTAAGAATCGAAATCAAAAACACCGATTTCTTAACCTAAACGAAGAAAGCAAACGTACCTGGAGAGAGGAGGTAAGAGAAGGTCAAAGATCGTGAGACTAACAACTAAATCTAACAAATCTAGCAGATGTAAACGGTCAAGAGTGGTCAGATCTCAAGGATACAACATGTTTATAACACAATTACTATACTCACAGTTGCTTGTAGATATAATAATGGGTCTTTAGAGACCAAGAAAGACACTAAAAAAGCTACCATGGTTTACCTTGAACGCCTCTTTTATGATGATTTTGGGTGGCTATCTAAAAGCCTTGCAAAACCCACATGTAGAGACCTTCAGTGACGGCGGCTCTATCACCAGAGACACCTTGCTAAAATTTGTTTCACTTCTTAAAAATTTCAACTTTAGTAGCACAACCAAAGCATTAACTCACATGAGGCAAAAGTACTCAATAATGTAACTTTTTCGACTTTAAGCACCTAAAATTTGGACATTAGCACACAAAAGAGAAGCAGTCTACCTACTTTGAGTTGTCTAAGAAAATACCCATGTGCATCACAAGACTTCAGGAAAGCCCATATTCACAAATGCCAGGCAGGATGCATTCAGACAAGTTCCTCAGTAGGTAAAATCCAAAAACAACTTGAGAAGATTCAATAACAATGAGGTCTTAATCGCCACTTTCGGGCTTGTGTGCACACCTGTAATTTCTTAGATTTGGGCTTCTCCAGACCGAGGTTTACCTGGCGCCGGGGCAACATTCTCGCCCGTCTGGATCGGGCCTTCTACAATAATAATTGGCATGTGACGGTCCACTCTACTACGGTAACTCATCTTCCTTTTCTGAAGTCGGATCATCTCCCTCTCCTCATCAAGTTTACCACTGCCAGGGACACCTTCCCGCATACTCGAACTTTTCGTTTTCAATCCGCCTAGTTAACCCACCCTGGCTTTGGCCCTTTTGTTGCGGACCATTGGCGCCCTAACGCCTTGAACCTTACAGGTTCCCTTAGGTCTCTTTCTAATAAACTTCAGCATTGGAACCATTCCATCTTTGGCAACATTTTTCATCGGAAGCGGTGTCTGCCGGTGAGACTCGAAAGCATACAGAAACATCTCGATACTCCTACTTTGGCCTCTCTGCGGGACCTTGACGAGTACCTCCGGACGGAACTGGAACAGGTCCTGTTGCAAGAGGAGCTGTACTGGCATCAGCAATCCCGAGGACAATGGCTTGGCCAGGGTGATCGGAATACCAAGTACTACCACGCTCTCACCCGGTAAAAGCAATGTCGCGCCCACATTCAGTCATTGACGGATACTATAGGTAACCTCATCTCTGGTTCTACGAACCTTCGCCAGTTGGCTCACACTTTTTTGGAGGAGATATTTACCGCTTCTCCCCGGCCTCACACTCACCTGCCTGGGCACTTTCCTCCCCTCCCTCCGCATGCTCAGACGGATTT
>JANKOE010000005.1:66270370-66297007 GCA_026284465.1 Erythroxylum citrifolium | reverse complement strand
GTCCGCGGTTGTATACCCTGATCTTGGACCAAAAAAAAACCAAACGACTAGAGGATATTTAGATATTAATAATATGTAATTTAATATTGTAAAATGATATTTAATATACACAACTTTCAAAATTATTAAAATTTATTAATAATTAATCATCTTAGATAATTATAAACTGATCTTAGATTTTGTAAATAGATATTTATTATATAGAAACTTGGAAAATAATTTAATATATATTTTTCCTTTATGTTAATAGTGTTCTAAAGCTCTTATTAAGCATATGCGAATATGTTCTCAATTGTTAGTTTCAGAAGTATCAAACAACGTAACTTATGACTTCCCGTATTTATCTACTCGAGTGATCTGAAGAGGAGGCTTTAAGTCGGCTGTAAAGTCTTCTTGACTTGCGGTATAACGGACCCAGCGAATTATATGGCTTTGGAAATTTACGGACAACACGCTTCGAAGGTAGTAGCTGTCTGAAATTATTGATCATCATATGTGACTGTGACTGAAAATGAGAATGCAAGAGGAGACAAAAGGCCCTGTAGCCAGCCATCGCTTTATTTCACATGTAAACATCTCCTTTCTTGCCAGAAAGCAGAAAAAGTCCGCTATCTAATCTGCAAATCAGCTCTTTATTAACAATGTGTTACACTAGCACTGAATCAATTGAAGTGGCCTACACTCTTTACCTTTTCAATGCATAAAATTTTGTTTAGTACGGTAGTTGAACTTGGAAGTCTATCCACCCATATCATTTCTCTCGGTAATCAAACTATGAGCTAATATGATTAAACGTGGGGTTAACTTGGAGGGTGTGATGATCATCATTGCTAAGTGATTCCATTTCAAGCTGGATTGTTCCTTGAAAGACTTTAAACCAATCCTAAAACTATGCATGACCACGCCACCTCTATTAAGGGAGGCATGTTATCTCCTCAAAAACGTAAAACTAACCTTAAATTCTTCATAATTTCAGGAAACTAATGCGATTAATTAAAGAGGATAGATCCAAATCTATTGTCAAAACCAAGAGATTGGCTGCTTGTTTGAACATGGAAATGTTTTCGTGCATAAGAGAAGTAGCAGAGCTATACGCCTGTACTAAACTTCAAAACCATTGTTAATTATGTTTGCGTATGAAAGGTATATTTCTTCAACGAGTAGCTTTCCTCTTGGTCTTGGAGTTGGACTGCCGAAAGGTGGCTTAAATGGAGCCAAGTTTAGAGTCCAATTTCATATTGGAATTAGTATAAAGTTAAAAATGTGCATTTATATGTTAGTCAATATATAAAACCAATTAAGTTGGCCTCACACAAAAGCTTAAGTTATTGTGTTGAAATGGTCACTTAATATGGTAACAGAGCCTTTATGACCAAGTAGTCGTGAGTTCAAATTCTACCACCCACCTATTATTCAGCACAAGGTAGAGTGAGCCTGTACAAGTTTCAAACCCAAAGAACTTTAGGGGGTATGTTAGTAAATATATAAAACCAATTAAGTTGGTCTCACACAAAAACTTAAGTTATTGTGGTGAAATGGTCACTTAACATTATAATAATTAAGAACAATATTTTAGTTTTAATTTGACTAAGACTAAGAAAATAATTAACTAAAGACTAAGAAAATAATGACGAAGCTTCCCAAGTAGAAATACTTCATGTACACACTTCCACAGATACTTGAATCATCATTGAGTAAAAGATTACGTGTGGGTCTTAATCAGAGAAAAGGCGACACCGTCCAACGTGGCGGAAACAAGAATTACTGTATTCATTGTCGGGTGGAACTTGAGGGTTGACGTCCGTTGCCTTGCCAAAAATTAATAAAAACGAAAATTGACCTGCGTCGGACGGTGGACCGTAAAAAGTAAAACCGCCTTCACACTCGACCAATAATTTCCATAACTCCGGGTCTAGGAGTTGCAAAGACTCTTTGGGCCAAGCTCGATACGCACCGTATCACACCATCACTTAGCTTTCTTATTTCTAGAATTAATTTACTTTTTAAACGAAAAATTAAAGTAAAAAGGTTTCGCTTTTAGACATTGCGGTTACATAGGATATGTATTTAGTTTTGCTTACGTGCACTTTGGACAATTGGATCGAGGATATCCTTGGCTTGAAGTAAATTAGTAAGGGGTGTTTTAGACTTTGCACTTGTTTGCATAATGCTTAATTACACGCAGTGGAACTGTGGAAGTAGCCAACTCTGAGTCTTTAAGCATTCACCTCTCACGCAGTCTCGCGTAGACGCCTTCTGCGTCCTTGCCACTCGTGACCACACTTTTATCTTCCTCTTTCTCTCTCAAATGCTTCAAACCGGGCATCACCACTGCCTGACTTTCAAGAATTAGAAAAACCCACCAGAAATGCTCTCTCTTTGGTACCTCTTGATTCTGACATTAGCATTAGTTGCGCCACTGTCAGTGGTTCACTCTGCTACTGTTCTCCCTCTCCAGAGGGTTTTGCCTTTGGAGCAACGTCTGGAGTTGGAGCAACTTAAAGCTTGGGACAGAGTCAGGCATGCCCGCCTCTTGCAGAGCTTTGCTGGCGGTGTTGTCGACTTCTCTGTCCAAGGAACCTCCGATCCCTACCTCGTTGGGTATTTCTTTCAATCTTTTTAGCTTCTTTTCTGTTTATATTTGATCTTTCATGGGTTTGCATTGCTTCTTGCAACTTTTGCAACTCTTTTGTTTAATACTTAGTCAGGTTCTGATTCTTATACTTTCCTTTCACTTCCTTTTCTTTTTTTTTAATGTTTTTTTACTCCTAATTTTCACGATCGATTACTGTATGAGGTTTTTATGGACTCTGTTATTTGGAATTGGCAAGCCTGTGGACGTTTCTGCCATCATTTTCTTTTTCTGGGTCAGCATTCAGAAAATGATTATAGATTTTTTAACACAACTCACAGCTTGGTTAACCGGAGTCCAATTTTTGGATACTTTCTGCTAGAGCAGTGGAAAGGATGAAAAACCGAAAAGTGATATTCTTTTGTTTGCTTTCTTTTTCCTTTTCATCTTCTGTTTTACATAGTTGCAAATGAAACAACATATAGTTTGTATTCTCGCTTGTGATAAAATTTGAATTGTTTATTTCCTGTGTTTGTTATGCCATATGACAATATAATTATTGACTCATTTTGTTTTTGCTGTTATTTTTTCGGGTGTTCTTTTCTATCAGGGTCGGTGGATCTTCAACACCCTTGTAATATACTTGGTTCCTTCTGTTTTCCACTTATTGTACTTTACTTTGGATAAGATTACAAAATGCTGGTTTCTTTATAGCAGAATTTGGGGCATTGAATTTGATTATATTCTTTAATTTTCTATCTCTTGTTTTTGTTTAGGCTATATTTCACAAAAGTGAAACTGGGATCTCCTCCTAGAGAATTCAACTTGCAGATTGATACCGGAAGCGATGTCTTGTGGGTTACCTGCAGTTCCTGCAGTAATTGCCCGCAATCCAGTGGCCTTGGAGTAAACCCTTTTCTCTCCGTACTTAGCCTTAAAAATCAAAATAGTTTTTTTGAACTTAGAAATTGATTTCATGCTTATTCTATATTTTGTAGGTTCAGCTCAATTATTTTGATACTACCAGTTCATCAACTGCTGGACTAGTCCCATGTTCAGACAAATTTTGCACATCCGCTGCTCAGACGACAGCAACTCAGTGCACTTCCCAGAGTAATCAATGCATCTACTCATTTCAATACGGAGATGGAAGTGGAACATTGGGATATTATGTGTCCGATATATTCAGTTTTGATGCTATTTTGGGAGAGTCATTAACTGCCAACTCCTCAGCCCTTGTTGTATTTGGGTAGGTAATTTCTAAATCATAATAGACATGAGGTGTAACAGAAGCATCAAACTCGTAAAGATTCTTGTTTGTACTATGTCTTCTGTTTCTTGTCTTATTTTCTCTTTGATCTTACAACAATTTTTTTTAGTAATTTATCTCTGTACTGATGATTCTGGAAACAGGTGTAGCACCTACCAGTCTGGGGACTTAACAAAAACGGATAAAGCAATTGATGGAATTTTTGGATTTGGTCAAGGAGAGCTGTCAGTCATATCACAGTTGTCATCTCGAGGGATAACACCCAGAGTATTCTCTCATTGCTTGCGAGGAGAGGGCAATGGAGGTGGTATTTTGGTTCTTGGCGAGATTTTGGAGCCAGGCATTGTGTATACTCCACTTGTCCCATCACAGTATGTTCTACTGATTTCTTATGAACCTCCAGCAGTATTAACACTGCACCTTCAATACTCTCTTCACCTCTTTGACCCAGATCTTGCATTTCATAATCCTCATTCTGGAACTCACATCTGATTTGTATGACTTGATGTTTATCCGGGACAGCCTGAGCTAGCACTTGCACCTTGGGGTTATATATATATATATATAGATGACCTAATAGGTGATAGATCCCCGCCAAGAGTGTTGCTTGAATGTGGACAGGGAAATTTAAAAGAACAGTTCATTATGTCTAAATTGCCGTCCTTTTGAATTTCCCTGGCTACATTCAATTAACACTCTTGATGGGGATCTATCACCTACTAGGTCATATTGTCCATCTAGATATGTTTTCCTTCTGCATGAGGGTAGAGGAGAACCTCTCAAATATATCTCAGTTCCTAACTTTGCCCCCGCTCTGCATTTAAGTAGGGTCTTATCCTCCTTTATTCTTGTTTTTGTGCTAACTTAAGTTGCAACTGGAAAAGTGTCTCTAGACTAACTGTTTCATCCTAAATTTTCAGGCCCCACTATAATTTATATCTCCAGAGCATTGCTGTTAATGGTCAACTGCTGCCCATTGATGCTGCAGCATTTGCAACATCGAATAATCAAGGAACTATCATCGACACAGGCACAACTTTGGCATACCTTGTCCACGAAGCTTTTGATCCTTTTGTCAGTGCTGTAAGTAATTGTTCCAGTCAAAGTTTAGATTAAGTAGAAGAGACAATTACACATTTCTCTGCAAAAGCCACTTACTATTGCATCCATGAGTTCTAGAGAACATGAACAACTTACTTTCAGTATGTGAAGACTCTCTAATAGAATGTATCATAGGCTAACTAAATTTCATTCTGTACAATCAAAGGTCAATAGCCTAGTTTGTTATAAATCCTATCCTAGTTTAATTCCTTGCTTAAGATGATCATCAAAAAATTGTTAAACAGAGTAAAGTGTCAAAATATATTAGTTTTTTATTGATTTCTTACATAAAGTTGGCATTAAAAGAGTAGAACTTGGGGTAATCTTTAGATCCTTTGGTGAAACAAGTATAGTCAGAGAGGTTATTATGTGTGATGAAGAGTCAGGTATTCATTTGTATAGAAGTTTGTTAGCATTAGAAAGACACTATTTTGGAAAGGGATCTTGGGAGCTGAAGAGATTAATCGAGATAAAAGGGCTTATAGGTTCTCCCTGTAAGTGAAGAAATTGCTAATCTCAAGGAGCTTGATGGTGATTTAACATGATGTATACTTCATGAATTGGATTTATTGAAATGATTTATCTTGAGCTGCTTTCTTTTGCTGTGAAGTTGACTTGCTTACTGAATGTTTAGATAACATCCGCTGTCTCACAATCTGCAACTCCCATTATATACAAAGGAAACCAATGCTATCAAGTCTCATCCAGGTTCATTCTTTTACTTTGTTTCTAGTTAATGTTTTGTCTGATATGCTTGCCACAATACAAATTGTATTTTCTGCTGTACTTTGTATTGTTTCTTTTTTGTGTTTTCCTTTTTTCGGTTCTTGTGAGTTGAGCAGCAATTATCTCTTTCATATCAGCATCTCCACGATATTTCCTCCAGTCAGCCTTAATTTCGCTGGTGATGCTTCCATGGTGTTAAAGCCTGAGGAATACTTGACACATTATGGTTTCTATGTAACTTTCTTTGATTCACCTTTGGACAATCATTTTATTTTGTTTTAAGCATCTCAATGGCATTGCATGAAGTTTGATAGAACCTATTTTATTTTAGCAGGATGGTGCTGCAATGTGGTGCGTTGGTTTCCAGAAAGCTCAAAATGGAGTGACAATATTAGGAGGTTAGTCTGAACTAGATCCAGATTCTTTTTCATTGACCAGCTAGGTTGAAAGTGTGGCTGGGAGAAGACTTATCTGTTTGTCAGTGAGTCGTGTGATATGCATTGTTAGTAGGGCATTGTTGTCCCCTCCAAAACCTCTTCTCCCTTTTCAACAATATCCCCACACCCTGCCAAAACCTCCCCTCACCACCCCTAGGCACCACTCCAAGAAAGAAAAAGAAAAAGAAAGAGGAAAAGAAAAATGGTTTCAGTCTTTTCATGGTAAATATCAGAAGAATTACATGGACTGGCTGAGCCTCTCAAGCGTTTAAAATGACTACTTGAGTTGGGATCATGTTCTTGTGAGCATTCTTCTTTATGTTCCTATCAAATCAAAAGAGTGATCTTGATGTGATGGAAATCTCATAGCTTTAACAGAATTATGTTATGACTGCCTTTTTTTTTTTTGGGCTCTCGACCTTTTAGTTTTATGGCTTTGATCATCTTGTCATTCTTCAATTTGCAGATCTTGTGCTGAAAGACAAGATATTTGTATATGACCTGGCTCATCAAAGGATTGGATGGACCAACTATGACTGTAAGTTTTATTATGAATGGGTTTTTTCAGTTGAATACTTCATCTCCTCTATCCATGGTAACATTTTCCCTGTTGATTTGTGTTCTCCCAGGTTCCTTGGCTGTAAATGTCTCTGTAACTTCTAGTAAGGACTTCATCAATGCTGGACAATTGAGTACAAGTAACTCATCAAGAGAAATGCTTTTGAAGATGCTACCTCTGCGTATTATGGTTCTCTTAATGCACATACTAGTGTTAATAAAGCTCCAAATTTTGTAATCGAATTTCATGCTTAAAGTTCATTCTTTGTTCACGATGCTCCTATAGGTAGTTGTCCAGTAAGTAATTGTTCTTTGCCTGTAATTGGTGGTGATTGGAGCATTTTGATGCTTTTCAGCAATTTTTGTTGTAAAGGAAGTATCGTCGATCTGCAGTGCCTGCCTTAATTGTAAAGTATCGCTGTATTCATGTGTTATGGCGGTTTTGTATTTGTACCCCAACCCCATCCCCATCTAATATAGGATTACTGTTTCTCAAATTGCTGCTATTCTATATATATATCTATAGTAACTAATGAAACATAAGTTGCATGAGCTGCACGTGTTGAACACTGATTTTCGTCTTACACGCTTATTTTAAACAAGTCAAAAAAATGAAATATATTTTACTTATCTCAAATTAAAAAAGACAAATGGGTTTGTGAATTGCCTCTCTGGCCAGTGTTTGAGTAGAAAGCAGTGTTTTGAAAATCGGATTAAACTGGCCGGTCGGATCGGAGAATCGGTGATTCGAAGTATGAAATAGTTCGATTTAGCTTTTATTTTTTGTGAGTGATTGGTTCATTCATTTTACAATCGGGCCAGTAAAAGTTTTTGAACCGGTGAAAAAAAGAACCGACCGATTCATCTAAAACGCCTTGATTTTGATAATTTCAACTTAAATAAATATTATGATTAGCGATCTTTTTCCAATCTTTTTGATGAAATATGACTCGTGAGTTTTGTTATCTTATTTTATATTGCATTGATAAATTTTAAAAAAATTATGCATTAAAGTTTAAAGATTTAAGTTAAGTTTATAATTAGATAAATAATTAAATAATATGTTTAAAATTATCTTATATATATAATATATAAAATAAAAATTTATATATTTATTAATCACCGGTTCAACAACGGTTGAATCCCGGTTGAACCATTAACCCTTGAATCAGTTGCTTCTCCGGTTCAATTACCGGTCCGATTTTTAAAACATTGGTCTTGAGTGCCTTCTATCTGTTTTTTTTAGAAATTAAATAATTTCAATAAAAATTAGAGAAGATACACATCTGAATGGCAATCCTTATGGATAGACCCACTTGGCTTACTAGATACACGCAAAATAGTTGAAAATGACAACGTTCAACAACGTTCTAAAAAAGGGATCGTTTGACGATTAGGGTAAAACTAATAGTGCCTTTTCTCGAATCTTCAATCTTTTACTCAATTAAGGAGGATGATTTCGATGCTCTGATGGCGATGCTTGCGATGATCCATGCGACTCCTCTTCTCAGTTTTGCTCTCAGTACCTACTTTCCTCAGGTAACCGATTTTATCTCAGATCCCCTTTAGGGATCAGGGCATTTTAAGTGTCGCTAAGAAATTTCTTTTTTTTTCGGAAGAGGGCAAAATTTGCTGGGATCTCAGGCAGCGCTTCTTTGACTAGCCAGTAGTTGAAGTCTTGACTGAGGTCAGCATTGTTTTCTGCTTTCTTACCTTACTCAAAGCCTTCTTCAATCAAACACTGTTGACATCTTGGGTTTGGTTAATCTAGGTTTCATTCGTCTAGGAACAGGGGCTTCGTAGACAAGCCAAAAAGCAGGGAGCCAGGGAGGACAACTCATCCACAAAGAAGGTATCAGATTTAAAGGTTTATAGAACTTCCTCTCTGTTCCTTGATAACTCCATTGTTTAATCCATTATCCGTTGCTGACAAGGATATGGATGAAACATTGATCTTAATCTGTGTTCAACACAAAAAGAAAGGTGGAGATTCCAGGTGAGTCTGTAATGATCATCTTCTCTATTTCCTTTGAAACTGCGAACAGTAGTCTGCTTGTATAGTCATAGGGACTGTTGTGAATTGTGAATTGGGTTTCATTTCTAACTGTGGATTGAGTAACTAGTATATAGGAAGGATCTATCTGAACTAGCTACAACTATATTCTCTAAGCTAGGGCAATTCTCCTACTACAGTGTACGTTTAACTGATTGATGATCAGTTGCTCCCTTATGCTGGCAGTAGTAAGTTCTAGTCGAGAGATTATTGAATTAGATTGATCTTTAAACCGTCTGCTATTCCTCTCTTTTCAGATAACATGAATACAAGTAGCCACCCAGAGTAGGATAATAGCCCTATCAAACCTTGAAAAGTTCAAGTTAGGTAGTTCTTGTATGATATCTGTGAGTTTGTCATAGTTGAAGTCAGGGACATATAGAGTGGAAAATTTTGCCCATATTTCTTTAGAGAAAACACAGTCAAAGAAGAGGTGATCCCTAGTTTCATCCTTTAGATTGCGTAGGATACAAAGCTTAGAGAAGGATAGGAATTTCAATCTATCCAAGGTACTTAGCTTGTCCTACATTGCTGGCCAGAGATGAAAACTATCATTAGGTCTAAGGACCTTCTTCCAAATCAAAGTGTCCCACCCTACTTGGAATACCCTTCCACAAATATGTATCTTCCTCCCTATGACTTGTAAATAGGGGAATATTCAGAAGTGAAGCCTCATCTGAGGAAAGAGTCTAGTTCCCATTCCTTATTATTTCTTTGAGCTTAGTGTCCTTAAGGAACCGATTTAATAATGAGTTTGCCATCTAGTTTTGTATTAAAGGACTATTCCTTGTCCAGTTGTCATACCAAGAAGAAAGTTTGTCTCCTGGCCCTATCTGGCATGTAATGTGCTGATACATCTCCTTTCTCATTTTAAGAAGTTGGTTAAAGAACCAGGTGTAGTTGACTTTGGGTTCTAAAGCCTAAAAACTCCTTCCTTTTAGTAAGTATGAATGAATCCATTTAATCCACATTGATTTCTTATCACTCAGGATTCTCCAAATCCTCTTGGACATAAGAAGTCTGTTTTTAGTAGAGATGGACTCCAGTCCTAATCCCCCTTCATCTTTCGGTTGACAGATTGTCTTCCAATTTACTTTGGCTATTTCTTTCACTCCATTCATTTTCCCCTATAGAAACTACTTCATCAGCTTTTCTACTATTTTAATAAGCCCTTTTTAAAGAAATATGTATGAACACCAATAGGTATTCATAGACATAATAACCGACTTCAATAGCTGAAGTTTCCCACTATAAGATAGTACTTTATTAGCCCATGACCCTAATTTTTTTCTGGATTTTTTCTATCAAAGGAATACATTCACAGAATCTTAGCCTCCTTTATGAGATAGGAATCCCCAGGTAGTGTATAGGGGGAGCTTTAGTTTCCATACCCGTAGCTTAAGCTAAAGTATTTGAGATATGAGAAGCACTTTTGGAGAGTATGATAAAGCTCTTGTGATGATTGAAACTTAAGCCCGACATTTCCTTAAATAACTTGAGAGATTCCATCAGAAGAGAGACTGAGTGGACATTTGCTCTACTTAGGAGAATAAGGTCATCTACAAAATATAAACTAGTTAGAAAACCTTTTTTACATTTGGAGTGAAATCCGAATTTAGGATCAGTTGAAGTTTTGTGCTTTAGTAGTTGAGTGAGGACTTCCATACAAATCAGGAACACGTAGGGGGAGAGGGTATCCCCTTACCTAAGTCATTTCTTTCCTTTAAACACTTTTGTGGGGGCTCCCATTAATCAATATCCCATAGGAAACAGTAAAAATGGAAACAGTAGAAATGCATTGCTGAATCCATTTGATGAATGTTAAGAGAAAGTTCATTATCTCCAAGGTTTTTAGCAAAAAACCCCAATTCACACTATCAAAAGCTTTCTGTAAATCCACTTTTATAATGCAATTCTGAGGGCTTCTCCTGTAGTTATACCTTTTTAAAAGCTCCTGAATGATAAGAATATTGTCCCCGATATCTCTGCCTGTCATAAAAGCTCCTTAATTCTCATTGACATTTTAGAACCTCCTTCAACCTATTTGCCAAAATATTTTCAATAATTTTTTAGAGGACATTAGTACACGAAATAGACCTGTAGTCAATCCAAGTTCCCAGATTGGAGTTTTTAGGGACCAGGCATAAAAAAGTCTTGTTTTCTTTCAGTAAAACCCCTTTTAGGAAGAACTCCTGTACTACCTCCTTGACTATCCCCCCAAACTATTCCAAGTTTTCCAATAAAAAAAACCATTCAATCCATCTGGACCTGGAGCTTTAAAGCCATTCATGCTGAAGACCACCTTATCAATTTCCTGATCTGTAATAGGTCTTATTAAACTATAAACTTCATGATCAGGAATTTTGGTAGTTATAAACTGTCTAAGATCATAATCCATCGCAGATGGGAGAGCTTCTGATCCAAATAGTTTGCTGTAATAATCCAAAGCTTCCTTAGCTAAGTCATCTTGTCCACTAACATCCACTCCAGCTTCTATTTTAATGGAGGAAATTTTGTTAGTGTTCTTTCGAGCTAACAAAGAATTAAAAAAGAACTTTGTGCATCTATTAGCCTCTTTTAACCAATTAATTCTAGCTCTCCACTTCAGTAGAGAACAGTGGTTATCCACTGCTTCTAAGTAGTTTTTAAGCATATCCTTCTCTGCTATAGCTAAAGCTCTATCAAAAGGATTCTCTGCCAATGCTTTTTGAATAGAGGAAAGTTTATCCCTAAATATATCAATCTCCTTAGTAAGATTCTGTCCTCTCTTACTATTAGGAAACTTCAGCTCCTGTTTAATAGCCTTTAGCTTTTGGATACAAATGTATTGTTTAGTACCATAACAACTGTACTCTAATCCCTTGTTTATTGCTTCTTGAAAACCCTCCATGTTGACCAGAAAATTGTTGAATCTGAAAGGATGATGGGCTTTAGAGATGATGAACAAATTATCAATCTTTATAGGAGTATGATCTGATATTCCAAGGTCTAAGAATTTCACAGAACTTCTTGAAAAAGAATTTAGCCATTCTAAATTAACCAAAGCTCTATCTAATTTTTTCCTGATGTGCCAATTAGAGCATTGTTTATTTGTCCAAGTAAACTTATGACCTTCAGATTTTAGATCTCTAAGTTTCACCTCCTATATACATTCACACATATTAGGGGAGTAGTTAAGAAGGTTACAATTATCTTCGGCCTTTGATCTGAGCAAAGTAGTATTAAAATCTCTGCATACAACTCAAGGGGATTTTATTGAAGACTTGATCCTTCTTAGGAAACTCCAGAGTTCAGTTCTTTGGAATATAGTATTGAATCCATAGACAAAGGTAGCTAATAACCAAGAATTTTCCATTTTGAAATAAATATTAGAGTGAATATGCTGCTGACTAGATTCCATAACTTCTAGTTTCAGATGATCACCATCATAAGCTATTATAATCCTTCCATATGCATGACTTTGATGATTTGTAATGAACTGCCATTTGCTACCTAGACAAAACAGTTTATTCAGATTAGCTTCTCTAATTTTTGTCTCCAACATACAAAATACCCAAGGCTTTTCCTTTAGCACAAAATCCTGTAAAGCATTCAACTTTGATGGATTATTTATTCCATGCACATTCCATACAATCAAGGTCATGATCAATTAGCTTTCCCTTTAGAGCTTTTCCTATTGCTCCTACTACTTTTCCTAGAGGTGACTTGCTTAAACTACTTCTCTTTATTATTATCATTATGTAAATCAGCCCTGGATAGACTTTGTTCATTCTGTTGCATATCCGAAGATTCTTCATTTTAATTTGCACCACTAGATTCCTGAACTTTTCCTCCTTTGTAGCATTCTTCTAGTTGATTATGAAGAGCTTATGTCATCTGATCAGATTCAATTTTATTGCCCTTCGGAATGTCCTCCCTTTTTTTAGGGGAGACTTTTACTGCCTGAACTATTTCTTGGTTTTTTGCTACTTATTTAGCCTCCTTAGTTTCTTTGATTTCTTCTGGATCATTTTTTGCTATACCCATCACTTCCTAATAGTCACCTTTTAAAAAGACCTTACCCGTCGGTTTCCATTCTTTGCCTTGAGCTTTAAGAGGCAGTTTCCATTGGTACGTCACCAAGACTTTATCTTCTCTAAGAGAGTTTACATCCGCCAACCTTAGAATAGGGATACTATCCTTCATTTCCTTAGACATATCCATGCTCACACATAATATAGGAAATCCAACTCTTTTCCTCAGAGCAATATTCTCATCCATGCAGATAGGTTTCCTCAAGTAGCTCGCGAGCATACTCATCCCCTTTGTAGTCCTACACTCCAATAGGATATTATAAATGTTCACCCATAGGGGAATGTTCTTTGTTCTAATTTGTTTGATCTCCATCCCCAGTTGCTAATTTTGGAGAAAAATTGGAAGTTGAGAGATATGTAAGGGGCCCTCTTCTATTATCTTTTGTGCTTCCGATTTGGAAGAAAAGGTAAAGATTATATTGTCTTCTTCAGTAAGCAAAAACTCCATTAGACCTCTTCCTTTCCAATTTCTTAAAGCCCACGCTTGTATAATCGGAAATGCAGGCCTTTTTTTCATGAAAAATTCCACAAGTGTAGCTTCTCATATCTTAGCTCCCTGCTGTAAAACATCTAGATTAGGAGCCACCATTAGCTTGCCATCAACCTCTACTGGAGGGCTGAATACCAAAGAGGAGTCAGAGATGTCTCCAACTACCTATTTCCAAGTTTTCCTAAGTCCTTAAGCTAATTCTATCTTAGTAGGAATAAATCCCTTAGGAGAAGCAGCCATAGTAGGGATTGAGATAGATGTAGAAAGGGATGGGGAAGAAGGGAGTGGTGCAGAAGGTTTAGAAGAGGAGGGAGGGGTGGAGTTAGGGTTAGGGTTAGGGGATATGGTTTGTTTAATGGTTGATAGAAGAGTTGGAAATTGTGTGTCCATTTGTGTTTGGTAGCTAAAAATTCTGGTTTTTTTTTGCAGATTTGAGCAAGAGATCTGAGGGCTAGAGCTGAGCTAAATTTCCTAGAGTTTGAAGAGATGACAACAACTGCTGCTGCTATGCTGTCTAGGGGAAGGGATGGCAGTGGCCTGAGAAGGAGGGACAGAGTGAGGGTGGGATGGAGGCGGTGGTAAAGGTCTGGTTGTTTACAGGTTGAGACATGTGGGCTAGGGGCTGAGCTAATGTTTCTTTCTGGAGTTTGAGTTTGTCTGATTTGTGATGCTGTCTAGGGAAAGGTGGCAATTGCTAGGGAAAGAGGGTGGAAGGGCCGGAAGCAATGGCTGAGTTCAAAAGGCGAAGAGGTGAGTGCCTTCTAACTCAACCTTCTGTCATTCATATCCTTTTGGAGGACACTTTGGGGTAGAAATGATCATCCAAATTTAACCAAGTTCCAAAAATAATTTTACAATTATTTTAAAAATAACATTCAATTCAAAAATTAAGATAATTATTTTTCTTAACATGATTAAGATTAAAAATTATATAGATTCTTAATTAATTTTAGAAAAGTAACTTTCTAAAATTAAAATTAATTAGTTTCAATTATATTGAAATTTATTAATTAGATTCTTTAAAATTAAGAAATTGTTTTCTCCAGTAATTAAGAAAAAAACCAAAACATTAAAGGTTGATACAAGTTTATAAATTGCTAATAAATTTAAAGATAATATAACAACCATTAGATATTAGGTAGAACAATGAAACTATTAAAGGAGATCTCTACATCAAGCACTAGTTGATTACTAAGACAGGCTCCAAACTGGTTTAGTCCATCAATAGAATCCATCTTAGGTGCCACAATCAAGTGCTTGACAAACAGAACTATTATAAATACCGGACTAATTGAGTAAACTTGCTTTGATAACAAGTTGAAAATATGAAAGAAAAAACAATACTTCAACTATAGCTAGTTACATCAGCTAGTAGTATCCATAAGGAGAAGGAAGTTAGCAACATGAAAGATTAAATCTTGCTGGAGAGATGTATTGTATTAATGCTACTTAATCAGAAAAATTACAAGACTTGATGTATATGGACATATAGGACATTGAAGAAACTGGTTCATAAATGACACGAGTCTTAGGATTAACACGACTCTTTGGATAAACAAAGAGACTAAATAACTAATAAGACACCACAAACTAGGCATATGAACCAAATATCACAAACTTCAACACTCCGCAGACTAAGTAAATGAATCAAGTAAGCATGACAAACTTATTCAGATGAAGAGGAAAGGTAAAATATAAAATTCTATTATGATGATAATTTCCCAGAGATGCAAACATGTGACCAACAGCAATTATTTCTGGAGGTATTTATCAAACCAATCACTCGCTTCCTTCACCATAAGAGACGTCATTTGATGTCCAATTCCAGGGTGTGCAACAAACTGTATGTATATAATGGAACGTCAGTATTATGACACTATCAAATGCACGTGTAATGCATGCTCCAAACGCGATGACTATAGACTGTTCTATGTCTTACCACTTATTAATGGATATCAAACAATAGGAGCAAAAACGGAACAAAATGTGTATCCATTGCCCCATATCTACCCAAAAAGGATAGCAAATAAAAACAATGAACAGAAAAGATGCATGAAAGATCGTTCAAATTTCAAGAGCTCGTAAGGTTCACACCTCAAACTTTTCCTGACTGTGAGCTTCTTCATAGGACATTTTTCCTCTTGATACAGGAACTTTTAAGCCCGCGAGAGGGCAACGAGGATCTTCTGCACCTGTATTTCAAATACAAAATGTAATTGACTTCATATGAACGTTCAAAGCAGGAAAAACTTGATCTAATGGACAGTATGTAGTCAAACTATATTCAGAAAGCTACTAAGACTATGCGCTGAGACTAGGTATGTCGTTTCATGTAATACTGAAAAGGACTAAACGACTGCGTCTAAGCAAGAAAGGATGAAATAGTATGCATGAGGATTAATCTAAAAAGAATCTAAAAAGACCATATAATGCAGCTTAGCACCCATACTTTAGAACCTTATGTTAATTCAACTATTCAACTCTAGATAAATGTAAAATCGAAAATTGATCATAGTTTCTGAACAAGGTATATGAATGTACCATTAAGAATCAATAGTGGACGTTGTGCAATGGCTGGAATTGTATATGGCGAATCAAACCTACTGGCCAGACCAGGCGCAATCTTATCCCAGACCTATTCAGACAAAAGTAAACAGAAACGAGTAAAATTCCTTATCCATGAGAGTAGTAGTCTCCTTATAGGAAGTTCTCTCAAGAAAATGCAAGAATAATATGGACAAAATGTCAACATACAGTTTGGTATAAGACAAAAAAAAGAAAAGAAAAGTAAGCACTTGAAATTAAGGACAAGTGATCCTGAACAAAAAAATCGTGAAATGTCAATCAGACAACCCACACTACTTAGCTGGCCAAAGAGAAATGATCCTGAAAGAATAAGAGAGTTAAAAGTATTAAAAAAATGGCACCAACCTTCTCCACCACTTCTTTATCAATTGCACTTTTTCCTAAACCCAATCGAGCTTCTGCAACCAAAATCAAGTAATTAAAAAAAGTAATGGTCACAAGAGCTCTAGTTGAAACACAATTGTCAAATAAGTAAGCTACAAGAAGCAAATTCTTACATCCCTGTGCTTGTCGTGATGCTTAAGGCAGAAAAAAAATTTCTTGACCAGTTACTGGTTCATTAATTATTCTCCACATGAATATGTTGAAGGACATTAAGTTTCATAGTTGATGCTTTAAAATACAATGGAGAAAGCTGCTACTGCTATTGTAATGGAAGTGGTGCTTCAGTAAATCTCGATCAAAAACTTCTTCTTGCATTTTTTGGCCTGCATACCTTCAAACAGAGGCCGAATACTATCCACCCGTGCCTGCCACATGTCATTATCTATTGCCCATCGAAATCCCTAAAATTTCATTTAATAAATTTTAGAATATTATTAGATGTGAAGAAGCTAATTCCTCAACAGGCTTAGCAAGTTTACTGGACCAACCTGCACACCAATTATAGGGACAGCCACTGTGTATCTGGTGTCGGCAAAAGCAGCAAACCATGCATGCATCCCTGCATCAAATAATGATACCCAAAGGGTGAAGAAGTACCAACAATGGCATTCTACTGATGATCGTTTCATAGTTGAAATAATTGACCTCCTAGTGATTCGCCAGTAATTCCTATTCTGTTAGCATCAACATCTTCTCTCTGTGTAAGATAATCTGCTAGTTTTATCAAATCCCAGACCTGCAGTCATAAAACTTTAGGAGTCTGATTAACAAAGATCAAATCAAAATTAAATTGTTTTATAGATCTAAAGCATCATCATAAGTCTCATATCTTAAGTCTCAATAGACCAGAAGACTATCTCATAAGAATATCATCACAACTCTATGTGTCAACTCTAAAAAAGTGCCAGTATCCAAAGACAATGAATGAATGAAAAAAAGGAGATCAGGCAGTCACCGTGTCATATATGAATGGCATTCTGTCACCTGTTTTCCATGAAGAAATAAGAGCCTGCAAATATATGCCAAAAAAATCCCAAGTGACCATTTTTTAAACAGAAGACAGCATCTCAAAGTCGATCACTTTGTAACTAGCCACTTTACTGTGTCATTCAACAGCTAGATTTTTAACAGATTGGCATGAATTCAATAGAAAGGCAATTCCATGATTAAAGCGTTATAGGGCAGATGACATGCGCGCAAAAAAGTTTTTTGGGTTCACACGGTGGTATCCGATGCTCACATCTCGATAAGCTGTCTTATTGCCGGCACGCTCTCCATGGTATCGAGAGTCAACGCCGATTGCTACATATCCACGGGAAGCATATGCCTAAGGAGAGCAAAACAAGCATGATGTCTTATCCCCTACAAAGTCGAGACTTTTAATCATCAAAAGGACAGAACCTCAAGTAATGGGCGTAACCACTCTTTGCACTTATTCGTGCTATGGAGAAAGACAATAGCAGGTCGCCCTTCTGTCCAATCTTTCATGCTCAAAATCAACAACGGCAATCTTCCTTGTTCTCCTGCCTATTAAAGCACCCACACGACTTAGTCACAAAAAATCACGAATTTAATGCTATGGCGTAATTCTGAACCAATCAGTCAAATACCTCAGTCGCGAGATAGAGATTCTCCTCCTTCACTACATCCTTAAAATTCTTTATCTCTACCTTGGGACAAGATTTCATAGCCTGCTCACTATTTAACGTTAGTTCAAAAATGAAATTAAACAGGAAAAGAAAATTGAAACACGTAACCTCACTGAAATTGGTGGGGCCAGTGTCATCCTGGAAGAAGGGATTAGTCACTGGTTTTGCAGCCGCCACAGACCATGCAACTGAAAACCAAACGGTAATCATACACAAACATGAAGACAAAGAATCTTATATTCAAGACTGAAAATTCAGTTAACCTTCAGGGGACCGCCTACAACGAAGGACTTGTATGAAATCGGAGCGTAGCTTCCCCACATCGGTCACCTGGGCTTCCATAGTTAATGCTTTGGTTGTTTGGTTAAGGAGGTGACGAGAAGGGCCGTATTTATAGGAATATGGTTCTTGCGGCCAAGATGGGCACGTTCGAGCTGTCGGGCGGTACACGTGGAATACGTGGGACCTAAATGCACTTGAAGACAACATTTTCACGGAAGAAGCAGTTGGTTTGATGAGGAAGAGGAGGAGGACGATGATGATGGGGTCCTGATTCTTACTGAATTCAACTACAAAAGCTGTTAACACAATTGATAAGATTTTTCTCCATTTTTGTTTCTTTTCTAGTTTTCATCTGTGGTAACTAACACATAATAGCTAAAATTGAAACTTCCTTCTAACAAAAGTACATGGCACAGTATAAAGTATTTAACAGAACAAAGAAGGAAGGTTCAAGGATTCGATTGATGTAAGTACAGTCTTGATCAGCCATTTTGTTGTGGTTGGCTCTTGTTGCATGCTCCTTTGTTTCTTCTTCTCCGATTTCCTTCTTGAAAGAGTATATTAAAATAGGAAATGTTAAGTGCGCAAAATAAACAATTAACACAACAACCGCATCAAAACAGCACCACGACCACCTGAGTGCTCGCTAAAATACAGAATTTGAGAACAGACTGTTTTTGATAATATAAAATATAAAAAATATAAAATATAAATAAATATGTATAAATAAAAATATAAAAATATATAGTGCAATATATATATGCAGTACTATAGAATCTAGTAAAGATTAACCATACATAAATAAAAAAAAACAAATACAAGAATAAATTAAACTAGTCATTGCAAGAAAATAATTAGAGTAAGTAAGAATCTACTTATGCTAAATAATTAGAAGGGAAGTACTACTTAATCAAAATATTACGATTAACTAGAAAATAAAAGAATAAAAAAATGTTTAAAAGACTTAAGAGAACGAGAAAGTTCTCTCCACGGGAGATTCTTTATCCATATTTTAATACGCCAAAATTTTCAATTAGAGGTTATGTTCTTAGTAAGTTACAGAGTCATATCATTCTTGACCACTTCCTCTTAGTTTTTCTTAGATCTTTATTTTTCTCTCTTACAATCTTTAAGTATGATTTTCTCAAATCTACTCATTAGAGTGTCAGATAACAGAAAAGGCCTTAAATTAGTGACATGAAGAAATCAAACAACCAGATAGTATAAATTGCACATGAGTTAAGAGTGAGAACATGACGCTAACTACTGTTAGTAATTTTTAATTGAGCAATTGTTAATTATAAATTTTATAAATTAAGTTTAAGAAAATTAAATTTGATCCAGATTAAAAATAGTAAATAAGTCCAATAAAAAATTTGATTAAATGAACTGAAGTTCAATGAGAGAAATGAGCCCTAATCAGTATCGATCAATTATTTATTAGACTTGTGATGGAGAGACCTAATAAAGTTACTATAAATAGATGTTAAGGTCTTTTGCTGCCTACACAAGTAAGTTCAAGGATATTCAGTTTCTCTTATTCGTTGAGAGACTCACGCATTAAGAAAGATGTAGAAAAATGTTAATGACATAAGGATATAAAACTTTTGTTAAAGTTGATTCAAAAGTTCAAGAGTTTGTTTATACGTTGAGAAGCTTGTTCAAAAGGTTCAACAACTTTTTCATCGTTCAATGGATAGCAAAATAAGTTTTTTTTGCTTTTTTCGTTAATACAATTAGTTCCATATTTGTATGAATTTAAACCGAGTTGTTGTGCATTAGGCACATGCTTAACACATGCCATATATTGCAGCTTGTGTTTTTAAAAGTGTCGAGCATGCTTTGCACTTGCCCACATGCTTCTGGTTTTGGTATCTCATATGGTGCATTTGTTATTTAGTTTCGCATGATTATTAACCTAATTGAGACTTTCTTTATGATGAATTCTCAAATAAAGTTTGTTAATAATGCTTTTAACGTTGATATGTGATAATGAGGATTTGACATTTATGAATCGTAAGTTGTTACATATTTTATGTCCATATAAAGAATGTGAGGATAATATACAAGTATGTCTCTTGTATTTGGGATCATTTGGTTGCTAATGAGAATATAGTCACTATAGTAACCTTTCAAGTTAGTATTTGAATTACTCTGTTTGCAAGTTTGCAGATGTCTCTAGTCTTGTGTTTGGCTATTATGCCCATTGGTGTTAACCTTATATGAGAATTTGAGATGTATATAAAGGCATAAGATGGAGGAAAGCTATTATTTAAGTGATTTTTTCTGCCTACAGGTGGTAAAATCATAAAATTGAATGGTGTGTACTCTAATCGCTTTTATGTCAATGTCTTATTTTCTTGTATTATGTATTCAGCCCACACATGTTTCATGATATATGTGATAAGATGCTTAGTATAGAAAATATTTTATGGATTTGAGTAGTGATGTTATCCAACATGTGTGTTGATCATTTACATTATCAATTTTATAGTCACCTTCTCTATAAATAATAATAGTGTTATAATTGAAACCCTCACTGGGTTTCAATTTTAAGAAACGGAAGCAAGATGAGGAATTTGCTGTGGAGATGACAAATATCAACATGGTCAAGGATAGGCTACCAACACCTATATCTATCAGCTCAGAGGCTGAGAGAGTAGCATGTATAGCCTGGGAAATTAACTTAAGAAATTAACATAAAACAGGAATTGAAATTAAGCAATAAAAAAGGTTACTATGGAAATTAGTCAAGAGAAATTACTAAGTTATGATAGAGGGGATTCTACCTATCATTACTGCTAACCTAGCCAATTATGTGTTATTGGGATGTCAGTTCTAGACTATCGTAGGGGGAATTACTTTCTCTCAAGTTATAATCTTGCGCCTTAAATCATTAACCCTAATTATGAAATTTAAAATCTCTCATTTAACAAAAGATCCATAATTAAAATTAGATCGGAAGCTCTCTACTAAAATATTGGGTCTCACAGGGGATCTCTCTTTGCAAGAAAACCGATATGATTAACTATGTAGTCTATTGGATTGCCTAACTCTCGTTAACCCAATCCAATCATTTTTATACGGCTCACCCTCTCGGTTTGTTACCGAATTATGAAAATCGAAGTTAATCACAACACCTAATCAATAAAACACAAAATAAACTATATTAACATTAAATCAAAATAAAATCCTGAAGGAAGAGTTAGAAAATCATCGACAATCCAAAACCCATCATTATACATTCCATTTCAATCTTATACATTACATGAACAAAAATGAAATGGAAAGGAAATAAAACTTAGATCGGACAATCTAAGCAGAAAGCAACGTCAGGAGACCACCTAATCTGGGAAGCAACAACATCGGGAGACCACCTAATCTGGGAAGCAGTAGCATCAGGACCCGCTTCTTCTTCCTCTTCTTTCTCTCTTTCTTGAGCTTTCCAAACGTTCCATAATTTCGAAGCTCCATTAGGGTTACATCCTTAAGTCTTATATAGTATTTCTAATTAGGACAACCCTAGGGTTTTTTCTAGGTCCAAAAGGTCCAAAAATCCTTCGAAAACTCAAATCGGGACTGCTTTCCACGTATTTGTAACGCAGGCCATGATCGTGAGGTTTTGCTTCTGTCATGATCGTGGCCTATAACGATACGATCGTGGCTCCCTGTATCAACTTTTTCCATGATCATGGTGCATATTCCCCACGATCGTGACTCCTTGCTCTTGCTTCTGTCATAGTAATGACGTATTTTCCATGATCGTGGCCTGGGGTTACTTCCTGAAACTTCTTCAATTGCTTTGAAACACTAACAAACACATCAAGACACCTCATAAATATAAAATTGAAGATCAACATCGTGTTCCAACCCACAAAACACTTAAAACACTAATATTTACTAACTAACACAAATCTAACCTAAACATGCATTAAACAATCAAATTGATAGCTAAAGACACACTAAACTACCAATCTACACCTATTAACATCCCCACACTTAAACATTTTCTTGTCCTCAAGCAAACAAAAACAAACAAACAAACAAACGTCAATAACTAAAACACAAAACACACAAATGCGATAATGAGGCAATGCTATTAGACTTAACGAATTGAATTTAACTTCAAACACAATCTCTCAAGTTGTTTTAACTTATTAACTTGTGAAATCTATGTCTAAGTACCTTGGACTAAATTTACAAATCAATCCAGGAAGGAGCAGCATAGGGGCCGACTTCTTCTTCCTCTTCTTCTTCTCTCTTTCTTCTTTTCTCTCTTTCTTGAACTTTCCAAACGTGCCATAATGTAGAAACTCCATTAGGGTTACATCCTTAAGTCTTATATAGTATTTCCAATTAGGACAACCATAAGGTCTTTTTTGGGTTCAAAAGGTCCCAAAATCCTTCAAAAAACTCAAGTCGAGATTGTTGTCCACGTATCTGTCACGCAGGCCACGATCGCTGCCCTCAGTGGCACGATTGTATCTGGGAGTTTTTGCTTCTGTCACGATCGTGGCTGAGAGTTCTTGCTTCTGTCACGATCGTGGTCCATAACGACATAATGGTGGCTCCCTGCATCAGATTCTATCACGATCATTGCAAAATCTCCACGATTGTGCTCCTTGCTCTTGCTTTTGTCATAATCATGACATATTTGCCACGATTGTGGCCATGGGTTATTTCCAGTCTTCTCCAATTGCTCTGAAACACTAACAAACACATCTTCAGTGGAGTTTTGATGAAAAACTCTGTGCTGAAGACACACTCAGAAATGAGAATTCTAGAAAAAGGGATAAGGCCAGCACAACACTTAGCTTGCAAAGTTAAAACTCAACGTTGAAGTTGAGACACCTGTCCATTTTGTAGCCATCTATCCACTTCCAGATTTTTCCTTAAAGCAATATTTCCCGTGTTCTGTCTGACCATGATACTAAAGTTATTTTACAACACTATCTTGTAGAAACATGTTCCCCTATGTGTATGTGTCTAACGACACCAAAATCACTTAATTCTGTTCGGAAATAATACGTTCGGCCCTTACTAATCCGAGACCGAACGTTAAACCCAACTCCAATTTCGACTTTGAAAGTCTTAGAGGCTAAATTGTCGTTCGGCTTCTTCAGAACATTTGTAGCCCCATATCTCTAGTTTCATTTGCAACAGAAATTAGATCGATCGAAGCTCCATAGTTCAAGATATCTCCAAAACACTAAAACATAGTCAGACTATTTCAACCGGTCTGCCCATTGTATCAAATCAACCTTTCTTCCTTTAATATCAAAACCGATCGCTATTTGGCTTTGAAAACGCTTTGAAAATCAGGTCGATTGGGGGCAAATAGTAAAGGGAGGTCGGCCTGCACTCGCTCGGTCGATCGATCAGTGCTCGCTCGATCGATCGGCCAGTGCTCGCTTGATCGATCAGCCAGTGCTTATTCGATCGGTTGGCCATAAGGTCAAAAGTCAGTCAGTCGATCCGAGGTCGATCGACCAACCGAAGGTCGCTCAGCCAATCAGGGCGCAAAGCCAGACCTGTATCCAACTTTCATAACTTAGACCCAGAACTCCAAATTTAACAAAGTTGGTTTCCAATAAAGGACCGATCTACAAGCAAGCTCGGTCTCTAAAGAGTCCAGCAGTCCACACAAGGTGGCTGGTCGATCAGCTCACCTGAACAGTAACCGAATTTCTAAACCTCATAACTTTTCACTCCAATGTCCAAACTTTCCATATGTTTTATCAATGGAAAGATAACAACAAGCTCTACAATTTCATGAAGACCCTAAGGACAATTCTAACTTTATAAGGGTCACCATGTCGCTCGACAACATCATTCTTTCAATCGATCGGGACGACTAACAAATCACGAGTCGGGGTCTAACATATGCCCGGAAGTCGTCAATAAATGTATGTCCCCCTTTTTATGCGAACACCTTCAGTATGTATGTGCATATACGCCCACATGGCATTGTCTTCAATTCCTATCGGTGTTCACATGTACCAAAATTTCAGGTCTTAACCCTTTAATTTGGGGACGGGATGTTACAATTCTCTCCCTTAATAAATTTCGTCCTCGAAATTTTCATCTGATTGGCAATACGGTAGAGGTGCTAATTTCTCATATGTGTTGATATTTCCTATATACTCCCATATACTCTCTTTCCAATTACCATAGCTGATAACGCCTTAATTTTCTCACGATTACATGGTTAATGACTTGGCACATCTAGTGTCTCCAAGACCTCAAAGCAATTTTGATCATAGTAATTCTAATCCATATGTCAAAATTAAAATCAACTCGTAAGAGCTTAATTGCCTCTATGCTTACCAACAATCACTTTATACCGTTACAACAGATTGTATTTTAATTTCTGATATGCATCTCCATTCTACACCGTGTAATCTCCAATTCCAAATGGCATAATCTACATTAAGGACTGTCATCATTCATACGATGTACACCTATGTCCTCAAATGTTTCAAAGAATTCTTTGAACTATTCGACAACATTCAAGATTCCATCTATGATCATCATTACCAATTGGGCTAATTTTACTTGGAGTACTACATTTTCAACTTCCTGATATTGTCGGGGCATCGAGACCTCCAACAAAAATAACCCACATTTCTTTCTATGTCAGTTCCTTAAGTGACTACTTCCTCAATGACGATAACATTATCTCATGTCATTTGATTCTCTCTGTTTATCCCATCAATCGTACTAGTTTCCACACATTTCAATTTATGTGAATATTTCACTTCACTTGTTGGTATCTTCTCTTCCGATCCAATTGGGATCTCCCGAATATATATATATATATCGAATGAAATGTTCACCTATATTCTTTTCCTCACATTGACAGTAGTGTCACCTCACATTTTTAAAATCCACTCATATAGTTGGATTCGTGCATTGACACAGTATAGACATACGCTATTAGTAGCATGTTTCACTTACTATGCACTCAGTCGGTCACCTGGCTGGTTGATGGATCGCCTGGCTGGTCAATCGGTCGCCTGACTGGGCTTTACTTATCAGTCATTTCTAGTACCTCAAAAATCAAGTTCACCTACATATTAAATCTCAGTAAGATCCATTTCTGCCGTAGCTTACATTAATCAGAACATCCCTTTAAAATCATTACATCGTTTCACTGTCGTGGTGAACTCACTATCCGATGTGCACGCACAATGGCGAACCACCTTAAACTCTACGACTCTCATTGTCTCATTTTCCACTTGTCATTGATTTCATTTCAAACAGTTTTATTCCCATATCAAGCACAACTCTTAGCACAATAATCGTTCGGTTCCCTATACTGCACTCTTAACAGGTCATATAGCTTCAATTATTACACTAGGTTTCATAACCTAAGCATCCAAATTTTTTTTGTGACATTATGCTATGACATTTCTTATTCAATACCTTGGATTGCAACACTAGCGTCATTTGGAAGTACTCCTTCCTTTCAACTCTTTCGACTCCTTAATTACCTCGATCTTTACCGATCGGTATCATCATATATAGATATGCAATAATTTCGCCTTTTACATTCCTTACTCCATAGTTTTCATATTCAAAATTTTTTCACTCTTTCGCCAGTTAATCTTTTCCGGGCTACTTCAGCGTGATCGTTCGGCAGTGCGATCGCCTTATTTTTCACATTCAAAACCAAGCCTAACCTTTCAATACATTTTACTCCCTTAGACCAGGCTTATATGTTTTAGTCTCGTTATTTCCCTTTATTCTTTACTTTCCTCAAACAATCCACAACAATGCACTTGCATTAAATTCACATTCGAGGTTAAATCCTCAACCTCACAATACAATACTAACATCATATTCTATCAAATATCCACCAATACAATTGTGTTTACTCTTTGTCTGTCATATCTAATCGCAAACAGTTTCTCATTTCGACATAGTCACAATTCTATATAACTCTTCACCCTTTTTGCCAGTCCTCGATTATGGAAAGTACGTCATAACCGTGTCCTTCTTTTCTCAAGTTCATCACATATGAAAACAATTTCAATTCATTACTGCGAGTACGCTCACATTTTACTCTAACCCATCTTGATTTTCCTCAAACAGTCCATAACAATACATCGGTATCACCTCTAAGGATTTATATCCCAATTAAGGTATACCATTGTCCATCACACAGAACCAAATACTATTTCGTCTTTCCAAACTATCCATGAACCTCTATTTTCTCAGTTTCTATCATAATACTCATCCATTTTCTCATTTTCTATCCGATCATTCATTTTCCCAATGTGCCTTCTCAGTTTCTATCAGATTACTCATCCATTTTCTCATTTTCTATCCAATCATTCATTTTCCCAATGTGCCTAATCGCTCACATTCTTAAGGAAATGCTCATGCATGTGACTCATACTAGGGATCAGTTGCCGCTGTCTGCTACGATATGACTGATATGCATGTAACTTGAC
>JANKOE010000005.1:66196416-66215308 GCA_026284465.1 Erythroxylum citrifolium | reverse complement strand
GCTAATTTTACCAAACATCTTTAACAAACAGCTAATGCAATCCGCTGGTCAAACCAGCTGATATAATCAGCTATCAGATATCAGCTGATTGCCAAACAAGGTCTAGATCATATTTTGAGACCGCTAGTTCTAATATGATAACTCATCATCCACTATTATGTCTATATGAGTGTTTTGGCGAATTGTTACCTGAAGAACAACACTTATACACACATAGGGTTAGTCTCTGTAGGTTGGGTTTATACCAGTAAAGTTTTTATTAGTAAAGCTTTTTTTTCTGAGAAGATTTTTTCTAAGAAGTTAGTTGACTGTTTGGCTGTTATTTAAAAAAGAGATTTTTTGAAAGAGCTTCATATAATAGACTGTTTAGCAACATAAAAATAAAAAACACTTTTAATTTTAACTATATTTTATTTTGTAGTAAAAATTATTATGTATATAAAATTTATTTAAAATATATTAAACAAAATGAAAAACACAATATATTAATTATTATATACTTTTAAACCATATGAAACATAATAAAAATGTATCTAACTGATTCTTTTATATAGATTATAACATAAGTAAACTAATATAAAAAATAAATATTAAAACATAAAAACAAGCCAAATAATGTTATATAAATCCAAAAATAAATATCCAAGTTGAGTAAATAGTTAAATACATAATAAACGAAAAGATGAGTTTGTGGGTATTGTGAGAATTATGTGTAAAACTTAAAGGCAAAAGGGACTAAAACTAAGCTCATTAATTGATCTGCAAAATCTACCTAAAAAAGCGTTTTTTAAGATGCTCCAAATTTGAGTTTTTTAAAATGTTGTGTTTAGACTGCCAAAAAGCAATATTTATTAAAGAAGTATTTTTTCATTTTACAGTCAAACACTTATTTAAAAAAAACTTTTACAGTAGAAAAAAGTACTTATTCACTTTTCAAAAATTCATCTAAACAGACACTTGTCTTAAACATGAGAACCTTAATATTTCATCAGTGGCACTTGTGCCACAAGGAAATTATCAAACACGAGATATGAACGAAGTCCAATACTTTAAGTGCAAAGCTTATGTATATATTGACGTCAATTTTATTAAGAAGTTTTGTCATTATTGTAACACATCTAGGCATGTAATAAAAGAGTGTAATATTTGACCCTAAAATGGACTCAAAAACACTACTACGTTCCTAACTACGATAAGCACTTCAGAAATTGTTCTATCCACAATACCATCGTAAATTTGACTGTCTTCGAGTCAGTTGAGAGATAATGACATCATACTAGTTGCTCTCTTGAACACTTACTCTTAAGATATATGATATATATCTCATTATTTAATTTTGATATTTTTTATTATTGAATATTCAGATAATAATTAAAAATATAAATCAAGAAGTTTTACTTGAATTGGATTCTTAGATCGAGTTGTTGTGCAAATATAACTTTATCTTAAATGAAGATTCACGTAGATCATATTTCCTTTGGAGATATGGACAATCAAGGTAACGTGTAGGTGACGTGAGTGAAGGTTTTAATGTCTTGAATTTTTATTGCCGCGTGATTCTATTCTTTGAGGGACATACATGAGTTATTATGTGATTTGTAGTGTGGTAGATGTGGGCGTAATTTTCTGGAGAGTTGGTCTTATTGCGTGGGTCACTCTGTGCTGTACATGCTTTTGTAGTAAAATACATGAGTGTTTTGGTGAGGTTTTTCGGGTGTGAAGAAAATTGAAGACAACCAAAGGTGGGTTGATACTAGCGTGACCTAGCTTTTGCAGTTGAAGCGTTATTTACTTGGTGAAGGTTTTTGGTTGGCTATTTAACTGATGGGCTATGCATGATTTGATTGTTGCTACACACATATGTGGTGTTGTTGAAGACAACCGAAGGTGTTGTTGATCCATGCGTGACCCAGCTTCTGCATCTGAATCATGGTTGACTTGGTGAAGTTCTTGCTGGGTGTTTTTGCGTGATTATTCAGCTGCTCTTGATTTCGTGATTGTGCAGGAAATTATTTCTTGTCTTTTTATCAAGTGTTTTCTTGAGTGTTGAGTAGCTAGTTTAATTACTCGAGTGATTTATTTACTGCTCTTGTTTTATAAGATTGTTGAGAAAAATCCTCTGTTGAGGTTAATACGAGGTGGTCGTATTATTGGGTATGAATTACTTTCAAGGGTAGTGATGAGGACGAGGGATAATGTCAAGGGTTGAGTGGTGTCGGCTCAGTAAAGCCTTGTATAAAAACTATTGTCGTTAGTGAAAGTATTAAGCTAGGTGAGGGCCCTGCTGACGTAGACAAGATGTGTCAAACTGTGTTACAAAATTTCGGTGTTGATTTGTTTAATTTCGTATTTATTTTTCTATTTTCGTTTGGTACAGAAAAATTAACAGTTGCTGATACAGTTACTTTATATCTAGTAACCGACATATACAATTACAAGTAACTGCAGCAGAACGTTACAAGTAACTGTGGTCAAATTGAAGAGTTTGCGAAACTACTACACCCCTTCAGGTTTTTCAAAAGGAAACTAATGAGGCAAATGAAATTCTTAGAGAAAGAGAATGAAGTCACTGAGCTCCCAAATTCACATCGTGGTTGTAAGCATTTATGTGCAGAAACTTACATAAGCATTTTCCTTTCTAACCATTTTATACATTTATAAACCTCTCTTCCTAAGATACATTTCTTGATTGCTTATGTTGGAAGGTGTGGTGAGACCTTATCTCTCAAACTTAACAAGTCCCTTTCTCTTGTGCTTGCTTTACAAGTCCACCTTGTGCTCTAATGGCTCAAAGTAATTTGAATTTTCCCTTTCTCGATGTTGTGAGCAGTTACCAAAGTTACTCACTCTAATTCACACCCCAAATCCCAAGCCTTGTGAATGGTGGCTTAAAGTGATAAGAATATGAGGAAGAACTTAACGTTTTTGGGAGAGCCTTAAGTGTGGGAGGGAGGAGCTCTTGCATGCGTTCTCTCTTTTGTAACTTATGCAGAGAAATAGAAAAAGAGTTAGACATTCCCAAAAGTAACCACTTACTTGTTAGCTTTGTCTTTCTTATAAGACCAAGCTTACTTGTCCACTTTGGTTTTCTTGTGCCAATGTGGACACATTATATTATTTTGCTACATCTCCTACTTGTATACATTGGCAACAACCTATTTTTCATTGACAACACATGCTTGAGAAAGAACAACACATGCCTATTCGTAGCAACAAATGCTTTGTTCATAATAACTCATGCTTTATTTCTCAACCTCAAATATTCATTCTCACTATCATACAGGAAGTGAAGTGTGCAACCATACGAGAAAAGTACCAGCGAGGATCGTTACATTAAGTCACCTAACGCAACGTCACTCAAGATCTCGTTATACCCCAAATCATTTCTAATCACACTAGATTTTGAATCTTTGATCTCTCTTTTCACAAAGAGCTATGCAAAATCCCATAATATATTTGTACTTATGGTTACTATATAGACAACTCATGTCTATCGACAACTAATGTCTTTGTAACTGCCCGGGCAATAAGTCATAAATAACTTGTGTGATATCAAAATGATTTTTCCTTAGACAATCATGTCAATCCATGAAGTCTTGGCTACTTTCCTAGTCATACCCCGCTAGACCGCATCATTCCTGGCCCTTGGCTAATATACTAAAGTAGCAACACCAATTCCCAACTTCATGACATAGATCAAAGTTCCAAAGGGTATATAGGTGAACTAGATATCCGCAGGGGTCACACAGTGATGAAGAAGGGACCTATTCATCACTCCCTTATTCGGTTGTCTCAAGCACATGTAGTATTAAGTGCATACTATAGCGGAGCTCCCACTAAGGATTTATCACGCTCTAAATAACACCATACAAAACATGACCCAGTCACTCCAGAAAGTGACCGACTTGAGCTACCATAGACTCAAATCCAGCTTCATACAGGTTACATGGATATACTTTCCATATTCGACTAAACAATTCTCATCTTAACACTCAGCTAAGGCGACATATAAAATGTTTAATCACCCCATAGCAATTAAGGAGATTGCCTATCATTTTGTACCTTGCAATACTTTGTCACATCCCCCTCACTATCATAGCACTCGGGCGCTGGTCTCGTGTGAGAGAGCAACATCAAGCCTGGTGAAAATTTTTAGATATGTGTCATTTTTAATTAAACCTTAATTTACTATACAAATTCACATCAGATTAAAATGAAAAACATATTTCATTAATGTATAAGTAACAGTACAAATACATCAAATTCTTAACAAACCTAAACCCCTGTTGTGCTTTTGAAAAGCATCTATAGCAATGGGTTTAGTAAAAGGATCAGCTATCATATCTCTTATAGAGACATGCTTTAGGACCACATATCCTTGTGCAATGATATCATGGATGAAGTGGTAGTGAGTATCTATGTGCTTTGTCTTTTCATGATACTTCAGGTCCTTTGCATAGGCAATTGCAGCTGTTTTTTTCACAATAGATAGTTGTGGCCTCACGAATATGCCCAATAATGTTGAGGCTCCTAAAAAATCTCCTCAACCATATCGCTTCTTGCACTGTTGAGGTACATGCAACATACTCGGATTCCATCATAGACAATGACATGCACTGTTGTTTCTTGTTACACCAAGAAATGGCTCCTCCTTCAAGAATGAAAGCATATCCCGATGTGGGCTTTCGCTCATCTCTTTCAATAGATCCATCGACATCACTATGTCCAACCAATTTGAGGCTCCCACCTTGATAGCACAAAGCCATGTTTGTGATTCCTCTTAGATATCTAGGTATCCTTTTAACCGCTGCCCAATGTGCATGTCCAGGATTACTTTGATATCTACCAACCATCCTAACTGCAAAGCATATGTCAGGTTGAGTACACAATATAGCGTACATTAGACTACCGACCGCGCTTGCATGTGGCACCTTAGCCATTGTTGTTTATCTTCCTCTATATTAGGACATTGATCCATAATTAGGTATAGGCTCTTTTTCATTGGAGTGTTAATAAGTTTGCAGTTATTCATAAAGAAACGTTTCAAGATCCTATTAATATAGGTTTCTTAAGACAATCTCATAAATCTTTTAGACCTATCCCTCGAGATTTTAACCCCGAGAACATAATCTACTTCACCCATGTCCTTTGTTTCAAAAGTAGTGTACAACCACTTTTGAGTGGCAATGATCATCTCCATATCATTCCCAACTATCAAAATATCATCTACATATAAAGAGAGTATAAGAAACACATTCTCTTGTCTCTTTATGTATACACAATGGTCCTTTTCAATCACTGCAAACCCTACCGATGTAATGGCTTGATGAAATCTAAGATATCATTGCCTAGATGATTGTTTCAGGCAATAAATGGAATGTCTCAAATGACACACTTTATGCTCCTTTTCCTTTACCCGAAATCCAACGGGTTGATCCATATAGATCTCTTCATTAATTTCTCCATTCAAAAAGGTCGTTTCAATGTCCATTTGGAATAAATCAAAATCCAAATCTTACCACAGGAAAAAATGTCTCATTATAGTCCACACCCTCCTTTTGGGTGTAACCTTTTGCCACTAATCGACCTTTATACTTATCAATTGATCCAGCTGCCTTGCACTTAACCTTCAAAATCCACTTGTTTCCAATGGTTTTGCACCTAACAGGTAGATCGACTAAGTCCCGCACATGGTTCTTAGCCATGGATTCCATCTCGTCTTCCATTGCTGCAAGCTGCTTACTTGAAATTGGTGAGTTCATTTCTTCTTCAAAAGAAGAAGGTTTCAGCGTCAACAGAAATGCTTAAGAAGGACTCACCTTCTATTTCAAAGTGTTTATGTGATACATTTCTGTGATAGCTCCTACATAATTATGGAGACTAAGACTCAAGTTTTATGCTCCCATTGACCTCAACAATCATCTGAATGGATTGTGAATCCAAATCCATTTGGGGTACTTTATCTTGATGTTCCTATAACTCATAGAGCTCAAGACTTTGTTTGATCTCACCAATATTGGGGAAATCATCCTCCAAAAAATTCACATCTCGGGACTCAACCTTAGTGAGTACTCCATGATTTTCACCATATATCATATAGCCCTTAAAATGCTCACAATATCTAATAAACACACATTTATTAGCTCTAAGACCCATGATAGGTGCTTGATTGAATCTTTAATTATTTATAACACTTAGTAATTAAGGACAATAAATCATTTAAGATACTCACTTTGACTCGTACGTAATTATAGGTACAATGCGGAAGCAAAGAAGTAAAAGTGAGTTGAAAGCTCTATATTTTGGCCATTTTTTTAAGATTAATTTTTACTTGTTTTCATGGAGTAAGAAGAAGGAAATTAAAAGACAAGAAAGATGGAAACACAAAGAAGAAGAATGTGGGTAGCATGGATTTTGCACGAATTTTACATGGATTTGCACGTCCATGTAAAGTATTAATTTAATTAATGGATAATGCATAAGGCACCAAGGTGAGAAGAAAATGGTAGCTACTGGGATAAATCACCAAAACGATAGCACATGCATCACACTAAAGAGGAGCAAGGACCCAAAATGGCAACACAAAGAGGAAAGCTAACAAGACTAAAATGCTGATGTGGTCTACATTTCATATAGACAACGTTTGCATTGAACGCAGACACTGCGCTAAACATTGACAACACCTAAGTTTAATGCAAACATTTGCGATAGATGCAGGCAATGTTTGCATTCAATAGAGAAGTCTGCAGTTTTTAAACACAAGAGAAAAATGTAGTGGACCATATATTAATTTGTTGTATCATAAAATAGGAGCTTGCAAGAGAGAACAGTAGCGGTGACAGAAAAGAGAGGGAGGCGCTGCTAGGGAGCTTCGGTTAGGTTATTTTAATAAGGCTGAAGCATTTTCTTAGGAGAGATCCATGAAGGGCTAGACATCTAGACGTTGGTTCGGAGGTGACGTCAACAACCCAGGACAAAATGTCAACGTCGATGACCCTGGACAAGTGTATTTTTTCGTTTTTGTCGTTTCTTTCTCTCATTAGGAATTGATCATGTTATCTTCAGTTGATTGATTTAGGTATTATGAAAAGATAATTTTAATGCGTTCATTGAATCGTTTATTTACAAACTCATTGTTAGAATTTCAATATAATTCATAATTGTTATGTTGAAATTCATATATAGCGACTAATGATTCGTAATCATTAGGGGTAACATAACCTAGGTTAAATGATGCATTGTATGTGGTTGTTGCCTTAATTAATTGGTTTTCTTAATTTGTAATGGTATTGCCTAATTAAATCTAGAGATCGTATCCTAGGTTATTTGATGGTTAGGTTTAATTAATGATCGTATCTTGATTAAACACTACCTAAGGGAAAACTTGGGTTTTTTTGGTAAGTAAACTCGGTTTCATTATTAACCTATGATTAATAGTTTTTAGGAGAAGTTTAAGTACAAAAAATTAATGAAATATGTTTAATTAGGGTGTAGGTCGAGATTGAACTAAAGAACCGGGTTCCTAGTGAATCATTTTTTGCATGTTTTCTTTAATTTGGTGTTATTAGTCTAGTTTCATTTTATTTTCTTATTTCCAAAACCCAAACCCCCTTTTCCTAAACACCGATTAATTTCATTTCAATAACTTTACATATACTCTCGGATCGACTTAGACTCACCACTGTTATAGTAGTAGTCTAGTTTTTATTTTGACTAGCGTTACGATATGCTATGAACCTAACTTCCCAAACTTATGAGAAGAATGGTGAATATAACTAGTAGATCCCTATAGCCTTAAGCCTTCCAAATTAGGCTTATCTCCATTCCATTACTCATATGGAGTAGTCAGGATAGACTTAGTGGGCACTAGTTAAGTATGTATGCCGCAATCATAAAGGCATCCCTCAAAACTTAATCGGAAGGTTTGTTTAAGTCATCATTGACCTAACTACGTCCAACAGAGTTTGATTCCTTCTCTCTGCAACCCCATTTTGTTGTGGAGTTTTAGGAATCGTTAACTGTCAACGTATTCCCTTATTCTCACAAAATTATCTAAATTAATGAAAGAGATACTCTCGGCCTCTATCAATATGAAGAGCATGCTCCTCTCTTTTTGATTCTTAACCTCAGCTACAAAGCGTTTGAAACAATACAAATCTTTTGAGCGGGGAGACAACATAAATACTAAGTTATATCGTGAGAAATCATCTATGAAAGTGATAAAGTAAGTCGAGCCATTAAGCGCTCTCACATTTGTAGGCCTATAAATATTAGAGTGGATCAACTCTAGAGGATACGAAGCCCTCTTAGCCTTACCAAAAGGCTGTCTACTAGCTTTCCTAGGGAGACAAAGCTCACAAGTAGAAAGACTCACTTTGGCAAGAGAGTCCAATAGCCCTCCTCTAGCCAATCTGGACATTCTATTTTGTCCAATATGTCCTAATCGAGTATTCCATTTAACAAACTCAGATTTAATATTAACAGAAGAAGAAGAAGCAACATGAGTAAAATATTTATAAGATTTAGACACATCTTCTAAGTCCATCATAAATAAACTATTACGAAAGTGCCCATAACCCTAAAGGGTATCATCAAGATAAATGGACGCAACATTCTTACTAACAAGAAAAGAAAAAAGTCTACTAGTGCCGATACTAAAAGTAGATTACATTAAATAGTGGGTATATGAAGCACATCAAGTAAGAGTAGTTTGCGTCCACTGCACAAAGTTAGTAGGTTCCTACATCAAGGACCCTCTCCTTCGCCCCGTTTCTCATTGTTACAAAATGTTTACCTATCGGTAATCGATGGTGATCTACAAATCCTACACAGATGCAGGTCATGTGTTTTATAGCTCCCGTATCTACAATCCAATCACGAAGAGAATGAGCAAAAAATGCATGTGTGCAAATAAAGGCACGTATAAAAGAAGGTAAGTAAGGACAAACCTTACAAGGCTCAATACACTCTTGAGCAAAGTGTCCCTTCTTTCTACAATTGAAGTACACGAGTTTGGACTTATCCTTCTTGCCCCCGCGTTTGCCTCTACAACATTTAGCGACTTGCCCTTCTCGAGGCCCTTGGTTCTTAGCTTTTCCATTCTTAAGCTTAGGTCCATCACCGTTACTCCCATTTTGTGCAACTAATGCAACGACACTGCGGTTTGCATTTCTACGCCCTGCCTCAAGCTCCAAATGGCGAGAAATGTCATCAAAGGTCTTAATGACCTCATTATAAGTAAGGACCAACTTTACTTGTTCCTATAAGGACTCAGGAAGTGACTTAATGACAACTAGATACTGCTGCTCATCAGTGAGATCATAACATGTTGCCTTCGTTTCTCTAATCATGGAAGACATCACCCTAAGATGTTCAGTCATGTTATGCTTAGGGTCTATCATGTATTGATTGAACCTAATCATTAAGGCACGAAGCCTTGTGGCTGTTGTCCCTCTATATTTTAGGCGCAATTGTTCTCACATCTCCATGGCAGTTGGGTAATTCTCAAACTTTCCAATAAGGTCATCGTGCATGTAAGCTAACATTGTAAAGCTCACACTTCTATCCTTCTTTTGCCAAAGGGCATACGCCTCATGGTCACGATGATGTTGGGCTAAATTCCCAATCTAAGGTGGACTCATTTTGGTGGTTAGATGATTGAGTAACTCATACCCATTGAGAAGATATTGAACCATCCTATGCCAGATGTCAAAGTTTTTACTATCAAGTTTCTCTCCCTTGGTTATCTCAACAATAAAACTCTTGGTTGCCATTTGACTACATCATTGCATAAATTTAATTAAGGTACATATCTATTTATGCTATTCTCAAGTAGATAGCTCAACTCTCACTTACATTATCAATTCAAAAATTTCGCAAACTTACTAGTAATTATCACAAAACAACATAAGCAGTATTAAGCGCCTAATTATATTTAGCCCAATGATTAATTAATTAAATTATAGGTAACACATCCACTACATATAGCATCAACCAATCATGCATGCATTAGTGAGTCTCACTCTAAGACTCCATTGATATTTTGGTGCCTAATGTTCAAAATAAAATTATATACTTAGAATTAGTGTGAAAATTCATTCCCTTACAAAGCCTCAATATTAATGATACAAAATATTAATAATTACAATGCAAATCTTACTACATCATTCTAATAATAAATATTAAATGAGGATATCACACATTCTTTCTTGTATATAAAATTATTTTGGAAAACATACATCACACAACATAAGCACTAATTTAAAATATCAATGAATCTTCATTTAATTTATGTCCATTGGCATTAATTAACAATTAGTCACATAGACAAATAATTAACCAATTTATTCCTAACATAAATAATAATCATATAATACATAAACGAAATAAAAAATTAAAATACGACTCATAACATATATGAAATACTTCATAAATTCATGAATATAATACACAATTATTAAGCATGAAAACCTAAGATAATAGCCAAAAAATTATTTCACTTATGTAATTAAGTAAAATTTCAAATTAGGCTAATAAATAACTCAAAATTTGAAAATTTTTAATAAACGGTCCTCTGGGGTGGCCCTATGCGCCCCATGCATCCCCAGGGTATGTGTGAGACGCGGCTGTGTGGCATATACACATTCTTGTGCCAATGTAGACACATTATATTTTTTTGCTATAGTTTAATAATGATTCGCCCTTTTTTATCCCGTCTTGTTTAGAAGAAACTGATCAAAAAGTAAAGCAATATCTATCCTCAACAGATTTGAGATGAGTAGAATATAAATTTTCCTTTTCCCTTTTTTAGAAGGGAAGAAAGTAGTGAGGAAGCATATACACATTCTAAAAATATTCTGAGACAACTAGAATACAAATTATGGATCTATATCATGTGTAAACTTCCATCTTTAGGAAAACAGATGTTCGATTACAGACGTGGGGGTTTTCTATTGCACTGCAATGAAATGGGTATGAAGTACAGATCAAGAAATTGAATGAAAGTTGGAATGAGGCTGACTTGCAGCAAACATGATTGAGAAGGTATGCAAACATGTTTTAACATATGCAGTTAGGAATAATATATCTTCAGACTATTTGGCTCTTTCAAGTGAAAGACTACAGCGAGCTGGTCTCACTTTGCAATGGAAGTTGGAGCAGCCATCTGTTTCAGCGGTTTAATCTCGGCTGCAACTTGGTTCATCCAAATTAGGAGATAGTAACCAAGATAATGACTGTTGATTGCTTTAACCTTCGACAATTTTTACAGGAGTCCTGAACATCAAAGTAGTAAATTGTTGTGAAGGCCAAGAAAACATAATTCGATAGATGCAATTGCTAAAATTAAGATGAATTGGTTATGAAATCTAAATTCTGCTGTCCCACTTACCCAAATGGGCTTTGTTTGATTGATAGCAATTCAATGTCCAACTGCAGATTCAAGAGACATTACAGTAAATGTCTTTGCTAACCAAATATATCAGTTTATTGAACCAAAAACTTGATGTAGAATACTGTGAAATCTTGATAGTAACAAAGGAAACTGAGAATAGGAGATGGATACAGGGCTCAACATGAAGATAAACAGTTTATCTTGATCAGGAATACATTTACTTTCTCCTAGTTAAACCATTTTGCATAGAAGAAAAGAGATGATCCGTTAGCTAAATAGTAAACATGTCCTTTCTATCGTATTTAGCACAAGCAAAAGAGTAAGTTTTTTCACATTTCCCTTCTCTTACTCATGGTTTTTTCCATGTATCAGTGTTTAGTTTGATAATTTATCCAACCTTTCGCGGGATTTCTGAATGGACTTGAAATAGATACTCAACCTTTACAAATCAAATTTCTAAAAGAAATTAAAGAAACAGAGAGACGGCAGCCATCTCACTTCTATTGTTGCATTTGGAGGAATTTCTTGGACTCCTTTACTTCCGTATGCAAGTTCAGGAGGAACTATTAGTAAACGCTGCAGGAAAATTAAATACGTTCAGATTAACTAAAGCATTACCATTGTCTTTTAGTTGATACAAAAGATGGTATTTAAGCTCTGCACAAAATTCAGAAAAATGTCAGTAACAGGAACAGGCATCACCTGGCCTCCCACACGCATGCCTTCAACGCCAAGGTCTAAACCTTTGAGGACAGTTCCCCTCTCAGATTGACCCACGTCAAAACCATAGGGCTGTAGCAACTCAAAACGATTAAAAGAAGTTGAAACAGAAAAGCTTGCAGTATAATTGGAAGCCAAAATGCGATAAGCACATCATCTGTCCAATTCATAGGCTACAGAAATGTCAGAAAGTGCAGTATTTAAGACTTACCGTTCCACCTCCAACACCAAGTCCTTGTCTGCTAGTCATAAACGTGATTCCTTTCCATTTGGCAACATAATGAACCTAAAAAGAGAATAACTGGATCAGCTACATTTGGATAATGCAAAAACATGAACAGAACTTAACAAAAGTAAAATGCCTTTGTTAACATTTTGATCGTGAAGCATACTATTGGTATTGAAATTTGACCGTTTTTTCCTGCATTCTTAATCATCTTGAGTAGACAAATTTTGGTGAAATTTGGTAAATGAAATAATGGCTCCATGCAGCATCTATCTATCCCCTGAAGTTTAACTAATATAAGTGTTTTACTGGATGCCATATATAACGTGTTAATGTTAAAGTTACAAAAAGTGTTAATAAAAGCTATTAGCACTCGGAATCCAGATTGCAGATATTTATCAATATGTCATAAATTAGTTATGATTTATTTGAAGGTTGTGAAGACAAAATTGAAATTTAACTGGACTATCACCATACTGCAACCCTTGATCCCTTCACAGCCTTGGTCCCTCCTCCAACCTTCAAGTCATAGTACCTGAAGAACATAACAACCGATCAGAACTAAACAAATTTCATGTGTATAAAACGTCATCCACATGCTTCATGCTTCACTTTATAATCCACATGAAGAGTGGAACTTTTGCCATAATTTTATGCAGAAACTATTTGAATATATATACATATACAGATATAATCTTTGAAAAAAAGAAAATCAGGCACATATGAACTTTGATTACTAACTTAAGACCATTTGGTAGGGTTGTGAATTCACTCTCTGGTATCTTTGCACTTCTAAGCTGCAGAAAACAAAATAATTTTGCCAATTGAACTTTTGGAAAGAATCACAAATCCTAAAGCATCTACCAGCCACTATGTGTAACGAAAAAAAAACTTACAGCTCTCCTACTTGTGCTTACAGCCTCAGCCACATTGCATGCACAATACCCAGCAGCTGAGCCATAACAAAAAATAGGGAGGAATTCAGAACTGAACAAAGATGTGGAGCAAACAATCAGGAAATAAATTGCGATAGGTGATGGTCTATTTGGAGTGTACGAACACAATTGCTTCATTAAATTGTGATATAGGCACAGACCAATATAGATCATAAAGTAACACCTGTTATGAGAAGAGAAGCGATGAGTTCCCTCCTATTCTCATTCTGAGCAGAGACTGAGATGAGTTGTTTAGGAACATCATTTGATGAAGACAAAGAACAGCGATATGACAAGAGTCTTGAATTCTTAGTGGACGGCCTCCTACCTGTTGAAGCAAAGTTCAGAGTAAAACCCATCATTCTAAAAAGAGTTATATGCACAAGAGACAAAGATAGAGAAAAACTACTTGGGATGGTTAGGGATGGGTGAGAATTGTAGAGGACAGGGGTGTTGTTTTGATAATAAGGGAAAAGGGTTAGCTCCATTTGGTCTGGTAAGAGGAGGGACAGTTAAGCAGCAGCAGAGACTAGTTAGTTTCTCCATTTTAAAAGATCTGAGAAAGCGGAGGGAGAGAAGATAACGTTAACAATGCCATCCACAAATCAAGTGTCCCAAATCATAAAACAGCTTGTCATAGGGTCAACTTTAACCAGCTTTTGGACCCACCAAAGGCACAGACCATACTTACTTATCATAAGCTTTAAAAATGATTACTCAGGATAAACTTTGTTTAGCTGTAGTTAGTTGTGTTGTGTAGATACGGATACTGATGCTAATTCCTTGTACCTCCATAAGGTAATTCCTCCATGACAGAGTCATATGATTTAATAGCAGTTGTTATTTCAGGATAACTGAATGTTAAGTACATTGTACGAGTCATGTATGGACTCGGTTATTATTCTTGTATATCCAAATATAAGAGTTTAGGTTTATGCACTAGAACAAGATCTTCCTCCATGAGTTAGTTGCTCTTCTGAAACAGAAAGCCTCCCAAAACAAAGTTCGTGTTTTCCATTTTCATTCAATTTGTGTTTCACAATGTCACTTCCATCCACCCACTTTTTAAGCTTTTGGAGCAATTTCTTCCTCCTTGAATGTGACTCGTTGGTTGCCACCCCTGAGCATGATACATTTCGGCTCTGGTCAGAAACTGAACTCGATAGCTGGCGTTCACAATCTTCAATTTCTCTACTTTGTTCAAGTTCTAACTCCAGATGGTTGATGTGCTCTTCAATTTGTTGTTTCTGCTCACGATTTCTCATCAATTCATGTCTTAAGCAAGCATTTGTCCATCTCAAGTAGCTGAGTTCTGTAATTTTAGCAACTCGATCCCTCTGGAGTTGTTCTAGCTCTGCTTTAAGATGATTGTAATCTTCCTTTGTCATGAGCTCTCCGATCTGCAGATTTGAAAAGATTCAATGGCATTAATAAGCTATGATAGTCAAGTAAACTTGACAAAATGACTCCCACAAAAATTTTGTGAAGAAAGTTTGGACCGTTGAAGTTGATGAACTTTCTTCTATGCTTTGATTAGTTAACAAATGTTGAAGACTTTCCTCCTGTAGTTGACGTACGATTGCCTGCATCTTTCTAACTCCATCCTCTAGATTCTTGATTTCATTATTCCTTGCCTCTAGCACATCACGACACATCAACATTTCTGCTTCTGTGGCCTCAATCTTAGAATTCTTCTCCCTTATTACATATAATTGCCGTTTTGTTTTTCTTGAAAGCCTCTTAACTTTTCTTACAAGCGATCCATTTTCCTCCTTCGCAAAATCAAGTTGTTCAAGTACTTTCAGATGCTCCACCACCAAATTCTCAAATCTTTGTCTCTCAGCTTCCATTGAAGAAAGCTCCCTGTCCAAGAAGTCCACTTTAGCTATCTCCATCAATAACTTGTTCTTGAGCTCAATAAGCGCAGATTCTTGCTCTTTTATGGAGTAATAGCAAAGGAACTGCTTTTCTAGCTCCAATTCTCGATTCTGAAGTTCCTCAAACATTTCTCTCAGATTCAATACGTCATCTTTAATTGTAACATCATCAGCAACATCTGAACTTTCTATATGAATAGTGGACTGATAGCCGGTGATCGTGTGCTCTCCAAGATCTTCAATGGGCGGTGATGCACAATTGAGACTAGTTTGGATTGATTCATTACTGGAATCTTCATTTGAATCAATAGTTTCAGTGGCACTTACCTTGGTTTCTAATGTAGGAGGTTTGTACCTTATGTATCTTCTTGAGATGATTTTTGCAGATACAAAAGCAGCCACAGAGAGCACTAGCGGTATTCCAGCTTTCAGGAAAAGCGGTCTCACCACCTCTGTCTTTGATGTGGAGTTCTCCATCTAAGGTCTTTTTGCTGAGGTTGTAATATTGTTTTGAAAGCTATGTTGAAGTTCTTTAACCGAAAAAACTTTCTATTGTTGGCAAAACCAAATGACATTTGATCAAATCGTAATATTGTTTTGAGGGCTGCGTTGAGATTCTTTACCTTTACCTTTGTGTGATCATGGCTTTCCTTTGCTTGGAGGAGAAAGTGGCATGTTCCTTTTTGACTACTCCACAGCACCATGCATAAATTCCTTATAGTTTACTCCTGAGGTTTAGAATCTAATTCCTTTTTTATCGATTAAAATGGGCAAATAAAATAAAAGAGTCCATGTGATATACTTGATTATTCATCTTAGCTCTTGTGTTTTTAATTCGTTCACCTTAGCCTCTGTGTTTTTTATTCTCATTCAAGATGCCCGTATTTTCGGATAAATTTACCCTTAGAATCAAGAGATTAAAAAAAATGTATTTCAATAATCTAAGGGCAAATTTGTCCGAAAATACGCAATTAAGGTATCTTGAATGAGAATAAAAAACACAGAGTTTAAAGTGAACGAATTAAAATACAGGGACTAAGATGAATAATCAAGTATATCATAAGGGCTGTTTTATGTGATTTGCCGATTAAACTGCTTGAACATCTGTCCACATGTTTTTGTTGATGTTCAGAATCTAATTCCTTTTATCTTGATTAAACTATCTGTCCGCAATTTTGCTAAAGTTTCACGTGTGATTAATTCAAGTAAATATTATTTTAATTTTAAAATATATATTGAAAGAAAACTAATCTTATCGTCAAATTTGTTATAAGAATTCTTGTATAAAATTTATTTTTTGAAGAAGATTCATAGTGAAATTTCAAAAAAAGTTTTATTTTTTCCTTTTTTAAAATTATTGCTTAAATGTGTTAATAAAATTTATTATTTTATATCATATATTCAATTTTTAATAAATTTTACTCGTTAACACACTAAGTTAATAAATATTTTATTAAAAATTTATCAACACTTAATTCACCTTGATATTAGAGATTGACAGTAATGTATTGAGATTTTTAAAATATAAAAATAACTATCATTTTACTAGCATATATTATAAAAATTAAAATATAGCATAAACATATATATATATATATATATGATAGTTTAATGTTTATCAAATATATGTACATATGATAAAGATATTTTAACTATTTAAACAATAAAATGAATTTAATTTTAAATTTAGAAAATATTATAATTTTATTATGAAAATTAAAACATTATGAAAAAGTCAAAAAATTATAATAAGTGAAATATTATCCCCACATACTTTAATATTTTTTTAATTATTCTTTATATTTATACGCTATAAAATGTCTACCCGACCTTTTAGTATATACGTCTTTAAGTTTATAACATAACAATTGTAAATTTTCCTAATTAGATCATCATCATCATATCCCGAAGTATCGCACTGAAGTGGGGTTTGGGGGAGGCCTGATAGTACGCAGTCTTATCCTTACATTATATAGAGGTTATTTCTAGTAGACCCGTATGCAAATGTAACAAGGATAATAATGAAACAGGTTGAAAGAGTAAATACGTAAAGAATGCAATAGGAAAGGTATATAAAGAATATAATAATCAATGAAGAAAAGACTAAAATAATAATAAAAATAATAAAAAATAAGATTAAAATATAATAATAATAAAAATATAGATACTAATAATAATAATAATAATAATAATAATAAAGATCGCAGAAATAAGGAAACGTCAAGTAAGTGACGCCTAGCAGATGTCTTTGCGGGCTTGTCAGGATGCTCGATACCGCAGAGTTGTCAGCAGACGCCAGGGAATTTACGTCTCGCATCATCATCGGCACCCCTTCGCCACTGTTTTGAAGCACAGGAAACCTATACTCCGTCGCTGGGCTGTCGATAACATCTTCAGAGCTCGTATCGTCGTCGGAGGCACAAAGGTTACTAATGCTAAAATCAAAAGACATGCAGCCAATAGACAAACATGTCATCGTCATTCATCATCTCTGACTTTGATACAAATTGTGCACAAAACATAAGAGCTGGAGAGGTGGCACTTAAGTCTCGACGAAAATAAAAACAGTGTCAGACGCAAAAGCAACCGTGGGAGGAAACAAGACAATGGTGACACAGAGCAACGTCAATGATGGAGACGATATCTAATAGGAATAGAGCAACCAGTAACCCACAACAATAAGTTTGTTTCCTTCCTGGTGCAAAACTTTGGTGTCACCCTCTGGGAGATTTTTTCCATGGAAGGCCATACATTGGCTTTGCAATTTGCTAAGGATGTAAGAGGTGAAGTATATATACCAAACTTGTCTCTGAAGGAGTTTCATGAACTCTCCTTTAAAGCTCAAGGTGTTAAACATGGAGAACCTTTAACTTAAGCTAGTCTTGCTGAGAATGACAAGAATAGATCCCCTTTTGATTTAAAAGTAGCAAAACAACCTACTGGAGCTTAGAAGAACAAATTGGATATCTAGTATAACAAAGGCAAATTGAAGCACTTTTAGAATGTGATGGTGGATGGTGCACTTACTCCACCTATAGAGCTACTTAAAGCAGGGACTACAGATTGGTACTCAGCTCAGGTAGGGATCTTCTAGAGTAGAAGACCTACATTCCTAGTGGTTCTTACCTAGGCAACAACAAGATGAAGGAAGAAAGGAAGGGTTAAAGAAGAAAATGTTGATGGAAGTTGGAACTTTCTTATTCAAATTCAACCCTCAACATTATCAACATGAGATACTTGAGCAAGCTAGCCTTTGGTATGTTGGAGGTCAGCCTATGTTCATGCAAAAATGGAACCTAGGTATAGAATGTGATAGAGGAATATAGATAACATCCTTAATTGGAATTAATTTTCACAATGTTCCTTTAAAATTATGGACAATTGAAGGGTTAAGCTTCCTAGCTAGCTCCCTAGGAAAGCCAATATGTATGGATAATCAGACAGCTAACATGAAGAGAATTTCCTTTGCCAAAATCTATGTTGAAGTTAAGCAAAAATCTGAATTGCATGAGAGTATCCTAGTTATGAAATTGGAAGATGAAAGAGAAATGGTGAGGATTGACATCCCCCTCATTAATTATCCTTAAAAGACTAAGGGTACGTTTACTTTCAGAAAACAGTTTTTTGTTTTCTATCTTGATTTTTTGCATATATTTTAAATTTTTATTTTCAGTGGAAAATTGTCGAAAACATGTTTACTAATTAATATTGAAAAAATTATTTTCTAAAATTGAAAATTGCA